>VZTE01004413.1:477088-497088 GCA_013397775.1 Eulacestoma nigropectus
AAAAAAAAAAAAAAAAAAAAAAAAACTTTTGTTCATTTCAGCATGGATGTGATTCTCCTATGCAATTTCTTTGAATGCTAAAGCCAGTAATGTCTCTTGATGTTTTAAAATACATTTCTACTTCCATATGGAAGGCACAATATGTCATTAATAATGCCACCCAATGAGCAGTGAGCTGCACTATTCCCCTAGAGAAACAAATCTGTAGATCCAGCATTTCCCTGATTACTCAATTTTGAATAATACTACACAGTGATATGATATAAAGATTTTGATTATTTGCTTATAAAATTTCTCAGTTGCCATTTAACAAGTAGATGAGGTCTACAGCATGTCAATAGCAGAGAAACTAAGTTCACCCTATCTTGGAACAGAAGGATATATGATATTTCATATTCATTTTGATGAATATGATGCCTTTTTAATGACACTTTCATTTGGAATTAAAGATATGAGCAAATTTTGCATGTATAATAGAAGTGTTATCTGTATCAAAGCTACAAATAGACTTAGACGTGTTTGTTTTGGTAGCGAATAACATACATATAAAATTCAGATCCAACCTGAGTTATTAATGACAGTGTAAGTGAATCAGAAAATACAGTGGGTTTTTCTTCCATTTCATTACATGTATGGGAAGCTGCAGCTTTTCTGGAGCTGTAGACATATGTATATATATGTGTGTATATATATATGTATGTATATATGTGTCCATTGCAATTATCCTATTCTTTTTCTGACAGCAACCTGTAACCACCCCATGTTAGCCCAAAGTCCTTCTAACTCAGGGAGTCTATTCAGAGAATTCATATTCAGTTCCCTTGAAGAGGGCATTCAACCAGTTCTGAAAGCTGGTGAATTGAATTGATTGAAATGGGGCTTTCTGGAGCAGACTTATAGAACAGCTTCAGAAATCTTGATCTGCAACCTGATTCAGAAGCCACCAGAACTTATTTATAATTTGGGACGGTGCAGGGGAAAAAAGAAATCTCTGACAAATTGTTACTCTCAAAATGGACAAACATGAGCATATATGATTTGAAAACTCCAGTTTATTTCAAAGAGACTCAGTAGATGGAAATTTTAATTATATTTATTTAGAGTTTATTTTGATATAATTTAGGCCAGCTAAAACTCTATGGTCGGGCAAACAAATTCTCAAAAATGTGTTTAAAAGATTTAGAACTAGTTTGTTATGCATTAGATGACACTATTGCAAATATGAATATATTCTTTTTTGCTACTGCAAATATGAATATATTCCTTTTTATATAAGGTTTAACAAAAGAGATACCAAACTTACTTGTTAAGGTAAAGACATGAGTAATGAATGTTGAAACTGTGAGAAGTGGAGTTTCACCTTCCTAGAGGACTTTGAGACATTACCAGTGTACTCTTTTATTAACCATTATAAATGGCTGCATTTAGCAGGATATGCAAAACCCTGTTTAAATATTCAAGGTTTGAGACTGCTTGTTGCTACAGCTGCTGTAGATTTCACCCACCCATTCAGAAGCCAAACACTGCCTAATAAAGAATGGAAAACAGAAAAGAGGTTGGTGTCTAGAACTGAGAGTGAAATCTACAGCCTCAGAACAATAGTGCACAGCTCAGTTCTGAATGTTTGAAAAGGCTTTTTATGGTTCCTGCAGCACTACACACTGTTTTATCAAGAAATCTGCTGGTAATGTTTAAAAATCCCATTCCATAAACAAACTAAAAGTGAAGGGGTCCAGACACTTCATAGAAATATTCTGCCTTGCACACAGAAAATCTAACACAGGTTTATTAGTTGTTACGAACACAGCATAAGCTGTCTTCAAAGTTTTATTATGGAACAAAATCCCAGCAAAAATTATGCAATTTCCATACTTTTTTTATCACCATCATTGTGGTCTCTGGATGTGATTAACAATCTAAGTAAATAAAAAAATGGCACCTGCTAGCATCAGTGAGGAGTGTATCAGGCTCTTTAAGATCTAAACCAAAGAGGGCTGTTGCCAAAGTGTTGTCAAGAGCCTGAAACATTAAAGATAACAGGTTAGGGGAAAAACAAAGGTCTTGTCTTAAGCATCAGAAATGTAAACATGTTTTTAGCTTTGTGGATTTTGAAGTTTTTGAGGTCTTTTGCATCATGGGCTATCAATTTTCTCCATTTTTAGAGGTAAGCTAAAATTCTGTACTATTTGCATGATTCTAGAGGCTAGGATTGTTAGGAAAACACAAAGTAACTGCAGCCTTGCAGTTATATTATGCAAGCTGCCAACCCTGCATAGGCTAGTTGTTCACACAACCATGATGCCTCTGTAAATAATAATAAGCGCCCAAAAATTAAAGACGCAAAAGGGTTATTTAGGCAAACTCTTTTCAAAATTCCTAGGTTTTATGAGAATCAAAAAATAGGACTTTAAGCACAGTTGTTCAATTTTTCGTGCTCTCTGTACACAGCGTTATTTTCTCCCCTACTCTTCATGCATTATTTTCTGTTATTTGTTATTTGGCCAAGCTATTTATTCTAGGGTTAGTACTCCCAAAGGACTTAAGCCTGATTTATATTTCTTTTTGAAATTATGCATCTGTATTCTTCTACCCCTAAACTGAACTGCACCACTGAAATTATCTTCTGTGTGTCTTTAGTTACACAGGGCTTTACAATCAGCTGATCAATTCTCAAAGGTCTGTAGACACCTAACTTACACTAGTCTTTTGAATGTTTTTATTGTTTTTATCAAATTTTCTTCTATTTAATCATATATTTGGGGATTTGTGATGCACAGAGCCGTAAATATTGGCATGCTTTTATCACAATATCTCTCAGCTACAGCTGCATAATAAAAAAAATGTAGATAGACATGAGATTTCTTCCTTTCCCTCTGTACGTTACATCATTAACTCTCATTTTATGTACTGTTATAGACTGAAGGTCTCCATAAGATCCTGTTCAATACAGGAAATAAATTACTAGACTTTCTTTTTGCTTACCTTCTGCAGTTGGTTTCTCCAGAGGGGGAGATTCAGTAGTGGGGGTCTTGGAAACTCGAATTTCATGTTCCATGCCCTTTCTTTTTTTTCTTTTGTGATGTAGGAAAATCCATGGGCAAGTTTCTAACTATTTCACATGTGCAACAAATCCACTTAAAGACTGTCTCTATTTCTGGAAAATAAAACAAGTGAGAGCACAATAAAAAAAAACATGTTCAGTTGGACTATGTTAAGCAAAAGACCTCAGCCTCTCAATTTGAGCGACAGTCTGTCTCTAAGCTGCTCAAGCAGGTTATCCAAAGCAGCAGGTCAGGGTTGCCACTAACTGGATATGTCTGTGCATGCGTTCATCAGTGACTGCTGAGTACAGAATGAGTTCCTCTAGAAGAGAGCAAAGTTCTTGGAGAGTGGGTTATGGTCTGAACATAGAGCAGGTTACTATGGAGAATGGTGGGCATTAAACTGTTTGGCTGTAACCTCTAAGTGTTCTTCCTGAAAATTGTTTCCTGCTCTCTAGCTTACTTTTCCTGTTCTAGTGGCTTACACCCTATTACCAGTGTTGAGCAAAAATTAGTAATTTTCCCTTAATGATGATCTGTGCTTTCAGACTGAAGTTAGGATGACTTCCAGGTTTTCATTAGATAAAAAATATTTTAAATTGTTTGAAATATTTTCATTATTCTAAAGTGTATCATATTTTTCTGGGGTTTTTTTTCCTCTATTCATGCACATTGTGGAGCTTCATGGCTGCTTGGAAGACTACACATTCTGTGGCTTGCATATGATAGACTAAGTAGTTTCTCCCAAAGTTTTGAGAGGAATTGCAAAAGTCCTCATCCTTTGTTTACATTTCTGTACTCAATGACTCATAATTTCCAGCATGTTCACAGGCATATTGAAGTTTCAATGACATTCTCAATTTTCAGTAGTAAATTAACTAATATTCTAAGATATATTTGATATTAACTGTTTCTCTGAGTTATTGTTTTTATTTAAAAACTTTAAATAATTACGCTTACAAAAATATATCATATGGCTAAGTGCAAATTAAGAAATATAGAAATCCTCTTGCAATGCTTTGAAACTTAAAATCTCACACAGACATTTCATATCATACGAAGCTGTGCCCTAGCTCACACTGTTCAGCAGTCATAAACCGTCCTTTCATCTGTCAAGCTTTATTTACAAAAAATGACCAATTTATTTGTTCTGAAGTAGAAAGAAATGGTAAAGTATTTCTTTCATGCACTATAAGCAAAATATTTGTTTCTAAACAGCAAGCTTTATTCCCATCTCTGATGAAGCAAGAAAATCGCACCTCTTCACCTTTCAGATTGGCTCTTTCATATTATTCATGCTAGTCTTTTCTCACTAATTTTATGATTATAATGAGGCAATGGCGTGCTAGTTAGCACAGAATGACCTTTTAATTGAAAAGCTGTAAATTCAGTCTCGGTGGCCAACACTGGCAGAAATTTAAATAAATAAGGCTGCGAAGCCCTTACAATGGGCTGGCCTCTTGACCAGGGTGCTGCCACAGTCCTGGTCACCTGTCATCTGGCGATGCTTTGTAACTCCTTGGTGTTAACTGTCTGTCTTGTTACAAGTTAGGTTAGCGTGAGAAGAACAAAGAGCATGGAGTCTTTTATTGGTTAAACAGAGGATTTTGCATTTGAATATCTTCAATATTTGATCTAATACTATACTTTACAAAGCAGCCTTTTTTTTAGTCACATAAGGCTTATTGTTTAATTTCCAAATCATGATAAAAATCTGGACAGACTGATGCGTGAGTAATTCCTGTTCCTTTGTACAGTTTCTCTTGATCATAGTTTTAATGTTTGTGCATTTATTATTTGAAAGCATTAATAACATTGGTTTAATGAGATTTTCTTTCTGACAAGTACTTAAGATTGGTGCCCAGAAACTACAATGATAACATCTTTTTAAGTGTTAGGTAAGACGCACGAATTTTTATAAGCAACTCTAAGAAATTGTGCCACATTCAGTGTGTCTTAGAGATACTCAATTTATGAAATGGTCATAGCACATTATCCTACCCACACATAAATGAATACCTCTCAGCATCTTGATGCTGGTGCTTGGCCCTGTCTCACCAAAGTTCATAGCTAACACGAGCTAATTCTATATTAGTGATAATTAATAAAAATTGGTCATCTTGTATGACATAAAGCAGCTTTATGCTGTCAGTGTCACGCATCTTTATCAGGGATACATCATACAGACAATGGAAATTTTCCATATCCTTTAAAGTTTTGCATTCTGTATATTTGGTTGTTAGACAAATAGAGCAAGCTTTGCTGACTTCATTTTCATTCTTGGCAGCATATTTTTATCATAAGGCAGATAGTCATTAATTTACAGAATCAACGCTGGGAACAGCTTTTGTGATCTCATATTAAATTTTCGCCTGAATCCGCCCCTTGGCAAAAATTACTCACATCGTTAAAAAATATTTAATTAGGCTGTAGTTTATACCCAGCTCACTGGGGAAATGTTGGAATTAATATGATTTGCATGAATTCTGTTTCTCTTTTTCTGTTAGAGATTAGTTTTGAATTCAGTTCAGAGGGTCGCTGACACTGCCAAGGACTCACAATTGTGAAGGTCAAACAGGTAGCAAATACTTCCCTTGGGTAGCTTCCCTGAAAAGACAGCTCAAAATTGCTTTTAATTATGGGTTACCTAAAAGGCCACTTGCTGTTTTTATTTTTCCACAATCTCTCAAATACTATATGGCTGGAACTTCTAGGAAGACCATATCAATTCAAATCTAAAACAACATAAGTCATGTTTTCACTTCATCTTTTCATAAAAATGTATAGCATATAAACCCCAGAGTGCACACAAACAGGCATACCTATGTGTATATTTGTGTTTATAACATTACTTTTGGTGTCTGTTCCTCTATTGCAGTAGGGGGAACCCAGAAACCCCTTTCTTTTTCCTAAGGTTTGTAGGGAAGAAAAAAAAAATATTTTTGAAGAAAAAATATTTTCCTTCATAGCAATGCATCCACTGGCTTAATTATTCTTCACAAGATAAGGTACAATGTTTAGTTATGCATTCTCTTGTTTATGATTTCAAGGGTTAGAAAAAACCCTGGGGAGCCATGATTCTGCGCTTTTTAAAAAGAGAATTTAATGGAAACTTTAATTAATAATCTAATCAATCAATTAATCTCTGTTACATAAGTGTTGAAATCTAATTCTCCTTCACAGCTCTATCTATGCAGGGAGAAATGACTGCCCACTTATCAGAATGATGGGGAAACATTAAAGACACAAAGAAAAAGTGAAACTGTAATGGTTTTGTGAAGCTGACACAGATAACATGCTAAGAATGTACTCTTGGATGTGGGACATATCGCAATATGTCAGTATGGTGAGCTGTTGTGCAGTTCATTTCAGAAGTTCATTTTTTTCTTTAGCATATAAGAATGTAAGACCAGTCCCTATATAGTTAGGAGTTAATCTATTTGCTATGTGGAAACCCTGGCAATTATGATGCATTAGTAGTCAAAAAATCCTGTTAAATAGCGAGCATTAGGTAGTGCTGACTTTTACCTTGAGTTCAGAAAATGTAAATCATCTGCTTTATGAAATACGTGCAGACCACACCATGCTGTTGACTAGCTAAATGTTGATAAATAAATATTTATATATCAAGTGATTTATATAGGGCTTCTATCATTACTGCAAAGGTGAGAGTCAGTTTGACCCTTATTCCTAGTACTGTGAGTCAATCCAAACTCTCTGGAGCCTGGAACCCTGCCAGAGGTGCCTGCAGTACTGAGGGCAATTTAATTGACAACAATGCAGAGGATTCTTTCATGCTCAAACTCATCTCCAAAGCAGACTCTGTGTATATGTGTCTGTATGCTTCCAACGCTTTAAAAAATCCATTAAGAGAGTCTTATGTATAGGAAAGACAATTAAATCATGGATAGGAATGCGCAGGTGTTGTACAACTTCTGTCATCAAGCTTCTACTTTCTTTTGAAAAGTCAGTTCAATGTGTAAAAATACTTACAGGAGAATTTAGTGAAAAACATTTTGCAGAGAAGTATAAAAATGTAAACCAACTTTGAAAAAGAAAATAGAAAATTTGTATATCCTTAGCAATGTATTTAATATTTTGGGCTATATACCATGCACTGCAGTCAATGCAATCTGTACATCTAAACTCCTATAAAGTCTGAAATGTAAGAATTTTATTACATTTTGAGTAGAAACTGTAGACATAGGAAAATATCATTTATGGCAATTTTTGGACTGCAAAAGTCTAATTAGATATTTATATCAAGATCTCATTTAACTCTCTTTCGTTCTTTCCTACGGTAATAGAAAAGGCAAGAAACAAAATGTCATACTGAACTATCTTTGAACCTAATTCCCTTTCTCTTACACTCAGTGATTTACCATTTCTTTAAAGCAGTATATTTTTCCTTTTATCTTTGGCATATTCATTTTCCATCCTTTCCCAAGATGCAAATCCTAATGGCTTGAAATTATGCTCTTTTTGGCAAGGAAAGGCCACAGCTTTATTTGCAGCACAAATTGGTCCAAATACACTAGTATTAATTGTGCACACTATATACAAAAATAATAGCTTACATTGCCAGCAGGCAGACTTTCCAGTCAGTGATTATAATACTCTTTTCCAACTGAAGAGTTATGAATATTCTTGCCTGTCAGTGAAAAACTGACCATTCCAATCCACAAGAGTGGCATTGCTGTAAAGAAGGCAACCCAGAATTTCTCACCCGAAATTGCAGCAACTGAAAAAAAACAGTTATATTCATTTGCCTGCATCCGTATTCTATCCTGCTGCTCTTTTACCTTTTTCTCCCTTCTGTTCCTCACATAAGTCTCATTATCCCTTGTCATATCCAGGATCCATCAGTCCATAAATACACCATTCTGGCTGAGTCTGATATAAAACACACATATTACACACCAGTGTATGGTTTAAAACAACTTACAATAAAATGCTATCATCATGCTGAATAGAGGCTTAGAAAGTGCCAGTCACGCGTATAAGATGCCATGTTGTAGTACACCGTCTGGATTCCAGCAGCAAGGCAGCACCATACAGTTTTCCAAGTAGATGTTAAAAGCATGGCTACAGAACATCTGAGGTTTAAGACACTGTGATACCTAAAATATGACAAACCATTTCTAATGTCATTCTGTCCTTGTTTCTGCAGTTTGGATAAGAAACAGTTCCATGGATAGCAGAGACTACTATTAACATGTTCAACTAGAGCAGTAGTTATACGTCAGGAAAAAGGTCTTGGAGTCACTATGGATAGGTCTCTGAAATTGTCAACTGAATGTGCAAAAGCAGCCCAAATGTTGAGCATCATGAGAAAGGATATTGAGGATATCACGAGCATAAAATGCAATCAAGGCCTGACAATATTTCTTTGCCAAGGCAACTACAAAGAGAAATGTTGGAGAATTTCTTATTTATTGGTACATTAGGTACCTGGAGCCTTTCCCTTCTATGCAATTGTTATACGACTGCGTGGCGATGGCTAGCACAACATACCATTCTTGGACATTCTCAGATCATAGCCTTAGCCAGAAACACAACATCTGAATCCTGCCAATTGCAAAAGCCTCTCTTGCTCTTTTTTCCGTCTTCCTCTCTTTATGTTCCTGTATGATACCTATGGAATCAACCGCATATTCAGAATAAGAGCAGTACAAGATAGACACTGGACCCTGATAGAGCCTGTGTGCTGGCAGAACAGCAGGATTGTTCAAAGAAGTATCAAAAAGACCCTCACTGTGATTTGTTGTGTAAGACAGATGCTAGCATGCATTAGCTGGGGGAGATTAATAAAAATTAAAACAAGGGAACCTCACAAGATACAGATTGCTCAGAGTCTAATATAGCTTTCCTGTTTAACTGGTTTTTAGTTAGTAGGTGTTGTGAGTGATGCTGGAGGGAGAACTGAACTTCATGTGTTGGCCTCATTATCTTGTTGCCATCCACTGTTGCTCTACTCCTTAGATGTATCCTTGAAAAGGCAAGGAACTCTTCTGTTCTAAATAGTGAGTTTCATTACTAAATTAATTAAATGACAGAGAAATCATATGAGAAAATGTTCACAGTCACTTAACCCATTAAAACGAATGTAGTGTCTAGCTGTAAGTTCAGCTGAAAAACACGCTTGGTTTCTTGCAATAGATACAGGCACTCAGGAAGCAGTAAAGTCTAAGCAGAACATTCAAAAAGAGAGCAGTACAAGGATCTTCAATTAACATATGTAGCTTTATGCAATGATTAGCCATGGAAAGAATTCCCCAGTGTGAAGAACTGGAATTATTTTCCTGAAGTAGGAAGGATATATATTTTCACTAAATATCTGAGTAACATGGCCAAGGTGTAGCTAATGAGTCAGTTTACAGACATCTATTTCTTTTGCTATTCTTCCTTTATTGGACTTATTCTCTGCATTGTATTTGTCATTCTCCCTCAGAAGCTCCACTTCGTTTCTTAGTTTTTGCATTTCTCAGTGGTCATATCTCTGATTTCTCCCTCTCTATCTCATCTATTAGCTCTTCATTTCCCTCTGTCCGACTGATGTTCCTCATTCAAAATTGGTAATTTTTACCAATTACCTCTCATGTCTACCAAAAATTTCCATAGGCTTCTATAATTTTGAGTCTCAGATTCTTTTCTACTGCTTCGGTGTCATTCTTACTGACCCTTGCAGTTGTACTTCAAACATCTCGTTCATTTCTTGCCCATATCTCAGTCTAAGCAGAAGTGAACTTTCGGCCTACTGTTTCATAACATGTATTAGGTGATGTAACACTTAAGACACAAAAAATGTCACCGAGCTCTAAAGATGTCTTTTGTCTTCAGAACTTGTGGCTCTTTGCAGTCTGTATGCATCTCTCAGGCTGCAGAATCTTCTCCCTTCTGTCTACTCTTCAGTAGTGCCAAATACTGCAGAAGTACATCTATAAATACATTTTAACCATTCTTCTTTCTCTCTCACAACTTAAAATTGACTGTCATCCCATTATCCAGATTTACTACCGTGTTTTCCTCTCCATGCATTCCATAACACCATTTATACAAAACTATCGAAAATTTTTCAATTCATCTGTATCCTTTTCTTAATCATTTGGTTACCTGCATTGCTGTAGTCTTCCCCTCTTGATCCAACCTCAGTCTCACTTTTTGCTTTAGTCTGAGTAAACTGTGACTGTTACGCTTTTCCCTTACAAGCTTGTAAGGATCCCAACATTTTTATTTTTCTGACGACTCTGCTTCACTTCTCTCAGATTGCCTCAATTTCCTTTACTGATTTTGGCTTTCTGGTGCTTCTCATGCTGCCTCCAGTTCTTGGCAGAAGCCTGTTGTACATCTCATTTGTTAACTGTAGCATATCTTGCTCTTTTTTTTCAGACTGTTTCTCTCCTACATTAAAATACAAATGTTACCCATACTCTTCCACTCAAAAATTTGTTTCTTTTTCTTGCGTACTGGGAATTTGTTTTCCTTAACTAGATTCAGTTATATCTTCAATACTAAGACTCCTTTTTACTGTATCGTTTATTGTACATGCAGCACTGCATAAATTATTGTTTACTAAATCTAAAATTTTAAGAGGAAATATTTGGAGAAAAAAACAGGCATGAAAAGAACATAGTAGTGTACTTCATCTAAATACAATGTCATCCTACAAATTCTATATAAATTTTCCTTTTCTTGTTAAAAAAGAGAAAACCTGTGTAAGTGTGTGCTGGTTTTGAAAATACAGCTTTATCAAATCCACAGATCATGTTTGAGAGAGTTTAGATGGGAAGTTTAGAAGTCTGTGACAGGACAATAATCTTCTATTGCTTTCTTTTAAGTCGAAGAAATAGATTCCTGTGAATGTGAACGTTTAACAAACAAGGAAATGCTGAATGAAGCTAGAATATAAATCCTTTTAAATTGGTATGTTTATTTCAGTAAAATTTGACACAATCTCTCATTTGTAGGGCAGTGCAAGCAATATCAACTTGAACAAATTTTATGCAGCATGAAGATGTGTTGTGGGTTAATTCTAAAGAACATGCACCTCTAAAAGTCTTCACAATATTTCAAGCATTTTTTCTTTTTTTTCTCTTAACATGCCTGAAATGGAAATTCATCTGTGAATGGTGGTTTTTATTTGTGTTTTCACAGAAGTACATTTGCATGCCCTAGAAAAGAATCAATATTATGAATGAGAACTCTCCCCAAAAGTCTTTAATTATATGTCTGTGTATCAATATGTAATACTTTATGTTTCCCTAGATTTTTTCTTCTTTTAGCTGACACAGTCAGACTTTGAAAGGAGTAAAATCAGCAATGTAACAATGAAATGCATACAAACTTGTTAAATGTGATGGCAAAATAAAAAGCTTCAGTCAGTATGATCAGTCTAAAAAAAAAAGATAGCCAGCAAACTGTCTATCATGTGATGAAATTTGACAGTAGGGATTATGGCTTTGATGGACCAGAACAGCTAATAGAAGAAGCTGACATTTTTGAAACCCTGCTAATTAAGGGTTCCTTCCTTAATATTAAAATAAAGTCTTTGTCTGGGTTTTATGGTTGGAGAATCAGGTGTTTTCATTAATATATGCCAGTCAGTCTTAATAAGCTTGGAGGGCAGAGGAAGTTATTATTGAGTGACCTTCTACAAAATAAGCATGTTGCTAAGGGCTCTAACCCTGCCCTGTTCAGACTGATGAATCTCATTTCCAATGCAAAAGCTTCACAAGAAATCCAAGTATTCTCTGTGCAATCACAGAAAATAATCCTTGTGTCTCTTGTAATGTCCAGAATTGCCACTTACTATACTACTACTGTACAATGAATATTACAATACATATTATTTTTCTACACAATTGTCTACATTTCTGAATTGCCAAGAATAGAAAAACTTATTGTCCAGACACTTGTATTGAAAAGTCAGCTCATTTTAATACTTCTCAAATAGTCATCTACCCTGTTCATGAATTATAATGCACAGAATACATCTGACAATACTAGCTTTGAAAAAGATATGTCTGTATTATTTCATATTCATTTTCAAATAGATTTTGAACAGATTTTAAACCATTCATTGAAATTCATTGAAATGATAAATTCACAGTTGGATTTTGATTGACTCTTAATCTAATTTCACATTTGATAAGTTTTCATCTTTTTTAGTAGTAATTTTGATTTGATGTAGATTTTTTAGCTGAGTGAAAGGGTGTGGTAAGTTACTAGGAGTCACCATATTTTTGCTGATAGAAATTAGAAAATGAGGTATGGAACCAGATTAATTAAGTGATGCGTTGTAACTATCAGAGATGTCCCTCACAGCAACTCTGTGTGGACTGGGCCATTTCCAACACCCCGAGACTTTCTGCAGATATTTACTAATGCTTTGTTGCTTTTACCTTTCCTTGCTTTTCTCTCACTAGGTTGAGTCAGTTCTCTAAATGGTCTGTGAGATACTGCACACATAACAGAGTGGATAATGGATGAAATTTGAAGCAGCACATCCAGTTTGCTGACACTATGCTAATAAAATAACATGGCTGCCAAGTAGAAATGTCAGAGTTGGGAGAATATACATGCTTCCAGGTCATTGTGTGAATCTCTAAAAGTTGAGCATTTAATAGGAAGCAACCAACTGCATCATCTTTGCAGATCTCCTTTCTTTAACTGATAACAGAAGATGGTTCTACTGTTTTCTTATCCAACCAAACCAAGCTATCACAATCTGTAAAGTACTTTATAAAACTTGTTCCAAAAGTCTGGAATTCTAGGTTTGTTTTTTCTTTATTTGCATTGATGATCGGGCTAAATCCTACATTGGCTTCGGAAGTCGAACACTTCAACAGAAGTGGATATACATACTCGTTGCTAATTCTTACTCTGTATTGTTACATACATAAATACATTGTAAACCAGTGCAACAGTTCAAACCAGAATGCTAGAAAAGACAAAACTGAGGCCCATGTGTTTAATTTCTGTTTAGATATTTTCTTCCTGAGGCATTCTAATACACTATTACATGAAAATAAAATAAAATATAAAATAATTAATGCCCTACAAAATCTATCCCATTATGAAGACCCACTATGCAACGTGATGTTTGAGTTATTTCTGAATGCCTAATAGATGTCGCATTTGAATACAATTAGTCCAGTTAGTCTACAGACTGCTTTGAATATGAAAGGCTCCCTGTATTTTGTTCCATTAAAGTCAAAGCCATCTATGCACCTTGGACTATCTGTATCTCTACTTGGTTTACATATTTTAAGCTTGGGATTTTGGGCTACTTTACCCCTTGAGCATTTTTTCCCTGAACAAAAGTAACTTTATTTTGCTCCATATTTAACCTTGATCCTATTCAATTTGGAAAAGTAGTAAGTGCAACATTTTTCTTAGAATGTGTAAAACTAATCAAATTAAAATCCCCACAGGTTTGTGGGTGGGGTTATTTGTTTGTTTTGTGGTGGCTTTTTGTTTGGGCTTTTGGTTTGGTTTGGTTTTTTGAGGAAAATTTGTGGCTGTGACTGGTGGAGGTCAAGGAGGTAGCTGAAGTGTGATCAGTGATTTCCACTCCGTCCCCAGTGGACAGATACGAACAATAGAGGGAAGATACTCCATATAGTACTTATTAACATCTCACTGGCAGCTGCAAACCTCAGGAACAAGACAGACCTACCCTAGGAATGCCTCTTTCAGGTATAGTGTTGGGGTACCTGATATACTGCTACTTTGTAGCCATTTTTGTTCTTTTAGTATTTGAAGAAATGCAAAAAAAACACTTTCTCGCTGCATACAGTAGTTGAGAACTCCAACACTTACTGCTAAAAAGTCTGATTGAAAGCTGCTGATTTCTGATAATAAAACTTTTGTAGACATCAATATATGTAAGAACTAACCCTCAAAGAGAAATACTCCGTTCTCGTCCTTGTTGGCATTGTGTTGCTAACTAGTATGACGAAAGCTTTCTTAGAGTCTCAGCAGTATTTTATGCGGTACCTGCTGTGACTCACCTAAGAGCCAATATTAGTGCTCTCATTCGCCAAAAAAGTAAGAGTAAAGCAGAAATGGTACCTTTATGTAGAAATCGATATTCATAAATAAAACAGCCAAAGTCACTGTACTCAAATACTGTAAATGCTATTTTTTTTTACTGTAAATGTAATTGAAACAAGGTCGTTCATTTTGCTGCTGGAAAACAAATGGAGTACTAAGCTAGATTTACGCCTTTTTCAAGAATAATGGATTTTTGTGCAGGAGGAAGGAAATGTATTTCACAGCAGAAGCTAACAGGTGATTTCCACTACCAAATATTGTGACTGTAGCTGAGGACAAGAGATATGATGAGGAAAGAATGCTCCAGGATGTTTGCAAAAGGCTCACTGACTGCTGACAATGGGCTAGTACTGTAGTAAGTCTGCTATCAAGTTTGAAATTGCTTTATCAGTGTGCTTTGACAAAGTGAAGTGCCAAATAGAGGGTCAATAAATATTAATGTCAATTCTCATGATGTAATGTTAATGTTGTGATTAGAAGGAGTGGCATACGAGTTGTGAGGCTCATCCTCAGTGTGGGAGGATACAGGATACCCAGAGGATACCCCAATATGCTGAATTATCCATCTCCATTCCGTTAGTTATAGAGATGTACAAGTACTCACAGAATTGAATGCTTCAGACCCAGGACAAATGTAAACTAATTGAAAGGTTTGAAAAGACAGAACCCAATATATTTCTGCAATATGCAGTGCTTAGGATCTGTGGCTAATGCCTAATTTAGCATAGAAGGAACAGCACAAAAGCAGCTGTAAAGACACCAAAACTATCAGCATGTCCAACTCCACCAACATATTTGTGAATCCTGAAACAAGCTGACTGTAGAAAGTATTACTCTAAGTGATCAATAGGACTAATCACTTTTAAGAGGAAGGCATTTATTTGGAGACGATATCTGTCTGCATCATGTATAACTCTTGCCTTTCTCTTCAGATTCATGCTTTGCTTTTCTGTGTGCTCCTGTTTTCCTGTCTTCCTCACAGTTTATAAAACAAGCTAAATATCTTGGCAGCTATGTTTTGCTCTCACCTTTCAGCTCTTACATCTGAATGTAGTAATGTAAGGCTTTCGTGTCTTTCAAACTTGGAATGACCTCCAATTCTGAATAGCAATAAAAACAGATGGAATTTTCCAGGGAGACACAAAAAGAGACTAAAGGAAAGAGAGAGAATTTGAGATGGAAGTAGAGAAGACCTATGAATGCCTCGAGAAAGAGATGGGCTGGCTTGAAGTGCGATAAGAATAATCATCTAAACAAAAGAGAGGTTCTGGGAATATTTTCCACAGTCTTTAAGAAAAAGTGAATGAGAAATCTCTCCTCTTTTCCAAAGAAACCATAGAATCTTTTCTTCTGTTACCTAAATTTGTAAAATGCAAATATGTTTTAGAACATAGTTTGAGAAAGTTGTGAAATTTGATCTTTTAGCCAGTACCCCAATTTCCTACAATGTACCTGGTCAAATCCATTCTGATACACTCTTAAAGGCAGAAGCTATAGAAGTATCTAACTTAATTTAGAGGCTTCCTCCCAAAACACTCTGGTCTTGTGCTCAGGATTTAGACTCTGTGTTCCTTAGAACGTTGGAAGGGCTCCCTTTCCAGCCTGGCACAGGGTCACAGAGGCTTATCCAAAGACCTCTAATTCCTTCATTCTTAGGTTATACAGCATTACAAAGAACTGCCATGGGCAATCTCTGTACAAGATGGTGAGAAAATAAAACCAAAGGTATGAGAGAAAATGTTGCCCTGAGTCTGCGTGCTTCTTTCGTCTCCAACTGCGACAAGAAAATGGGAGCTGATTTGAGCAAAAGCAGATGTCCAGAGAAATCTGTTTGATACCCAGTGCTAGTGTTAGCTGCCTTGCATATACTTGCTCCTGACAGACTAGGTGCCACTTGATAACAGCTGCAGAAGGCTACAAGCCCTCACCCTGTCCCAACAGGAAAACTCTCTAGCGGATAACTGCCTAATATAAAGGTATTAAGGATTCCATGTCCATGGCAAAACTTTCCAAAGAGTTGTCTCAGGCTAAGCATCCAGAATCAAAGGCTGCTTTTGAAAAGTTGACCCTGGCCTTTGGGGAGACACTGCAAAGACTTTTCTCGTTTCCTGAAAGGGTAATTTGAATCTCATTCTATAGTCCCACATTGGACTAAATTGAAAGTGCCTCCACTGATGTCAGCAGTTTAATGAAAATTGCTGTAATTTCATTGATTTTTTTTTCTTTTGTAACCTATGCTAAATAAGTAAGTTACATACTGCTGTGTGTATATACGTGTGTACAGTAATTGAAAGTCTTTTATTCTCTCAAATTAAGTATTGAAGATAAGCTTTTCTTTCTCCTCATTCTACTAGCATATAAAAAAACTTTATTCAGAAGATTTTTCAGTTTCTATGTCTGTCCTTGAGATACGTGAATTAAAAATAAAAGTAAAATGGATTGGGAAAGAACATAGCATTTCTGCCCAAGCAGTTCAATAGTCAGAAGTCCTGTGATCTGGAGAGGGAGGTATCACACCATTTAGTCCAGAGGAAAACCAATTCTGATGTTGATACCACATTACATTGTATTTCACTTTCCTCTTGGTGTATTATTTCATAAATTGTAGTACAGTATGGTGATTTTCATATTGTGTTTCATATTTCATTTCTAATCTTTCTTGTTGGGTTATATGGAGATTAGTATCTAGAGAAACATGAAATAACTAGAAAATTAATAATTTAAATGCTTATTTAACTATCTGCAATTTGGTGTGTTATTCCTGATATAGAAAATTCATTCTGGCATAGATATATTACTGATTTTTCTATTACTGAGGTATTTGTAACCATATTTCACCTTAAAAAGTATTTAACTAATCACTCGTTAATTGTTAAGGAGTTTGCAGTGCACTGTCCATTTCCACAACCTCAAAGTACTGTTTAATCCATTTGATCAAATGAGATTTACTGTAGCACTAACTTTTGTTGTTGCAATAATACCACAGTTAGACAGTATTGCTCAGTAAGGAAGAGTAGCAAAGGCTCTTGAAATGTCTGTTGGAAAAGGCAAATTCTTCCTTGTTACCCAGGAATCACATCCTCCAGAAACATGTGATGATTCTGATTTAGAAAAGTCACCTGAACTTCAAAATAGTTTTGCTACTCACCAAACTGTGAAGTTACCAAATATGAAGTGCCAATATCTTGATATTTTTATAACTTCCAAGATTTTATGGCATAACAGTGACTCCTTTTAAAATATTACGTCCTCTGGGATTTTTGGAAATGGCTTTAAAAAAAAACATGCTGTAAAAGAAAAGAAAAAAAATTGCTAACCCATTTTTCTGCTAAAGAATCTTCAGTTTTCCATTGCTGTAAGCAGATACAGAGGCTCACACTTTATAGTCACTTCATTAGTAACAATCTGAGCAATTCTTTTGAAGTCAGTACAGCTAACCAGCTGTAAAACCAATGTTACTGAAATAAAATCCAGACCTACAACTGCCATACTTTCCACCATGTACCAAACTCATTTCTTATGCTTCTTTCAGATTCTCACTATTGTTCATAATAAAACAATAGTATCTCAGGTACTGCAGAGTGGTAACTACTGGTAAATTTATGTTCTTTATAGTGCTGGCCACTGTGACTGAGGAATAGCAAATGCAGTCAGCATGCACGACTCCTCTTGCTCAGAGGCACACATGGCATGAGTACAGCTAGAGACCTTTGGCAGCTAGCAGAATACCCATTCCTCCAGAGCATATTGCATGCATCCTGTACATATTCAGTTCAGTTAGAAAAGAATGTTATTTCTACCAATCAGGGCAGTGTATGAAAATAATTCCGTCTCTCCGTGCTGCATGCATCATGATTATGGATCTGCTGAAGCAGCAATAATCAATCTCAGTTAACTGGAGAATGTTGTCACTTGCTGCTCTTAGTCATGCAAAGTGTTGTACAAAGAAACAGAAGCAATACAGCTTGATTTTCATGGAGGTATTACTGTACATGAGGTACTGAGAGGTTGTACATTATGATAGGAGTACAAGCTGCTCGGTACTGTGCATTTTGCTGTGTTTTTATAAATGATTATGGAAGTAAAGTATAAGCTGTGTGGCTACACTGCCAGCCAGAGTACCTTGGGCTTTTCTCCCACTTTCTTCCACCAATCCAAGCAACTTGCAGAGGTGGCATTATCAGACACTTTTTTTACTCCCAATGAAGTATTTTCTTTCTAGGGAGATTAGTTTAAAATGATCCAATACATATCCTATAAAATTTACTTCTCTGTTAGTGGTAAGTGGCAGCTGGCAGCTGGCAACAGAACAGTTCAAAGGTGCGTGAGATCATCCATATTAAACAAAACAATCAAACATTCATTTGCATCCCATTTACCTTGAGGAAAGTTCAGCACAGGTTTAACATCAGACACACACTTAGTGCTGTGTTGGGCTGTAAGGCCCTGAAAAGGCAGCGCTCCCAGCACCAAATGGAAGCCTAAAACTCAGCGAGTGCCACTGCATTGGTTTCTAGTAAGAAAAAGAATTTAATTTGAAGGGTGAAAATCCTAAGTGCACCATGTGACAAAGATTTTGTTACATTCAGAGCTGTAAATCTGAAGAAGAGAAAATTGGCTAATGAGAAGACCCAACCTGTGCAATCATATAGAATCTTCTGAAAGTCTAGTATTTCCTTTTAGAGTCGGTATTTTTTAGGCTACAGGCTGAAATGAAGTACACTATTAAACTGCTGCTTCTGGTTAGTAGGTTGTTCATGGTTTCTCTCTGGTTTTGTCATTTAATGTCGAAATTATTTTCTTAGGGATTTCTGTTGTTATTGCCACACTAGTCCGTGGTATAACTAGGTCATAGTATCATTTTGAATGCTCTTGATTTCAGCTAAAGATTGGAAGTAAGAATAAATTAGATCATAGCTCTTCTTATAACCTTATGCAGAGAAGGGAAATATAATTGCTTTCTTTTTGATCTTTCATGTTCACAGCACTGGTGTAGTTAACCTGTCCGTAACCTGACAACGTACAGGTTTATTTGCAATATCTTGTAACAATCGTGAACTAATGAATAATGATAATGTTATTCAGAAAAAAAAAATCCTCTTATTTTTAGTTTGTTTTAAATACCTAATAGAATGTATGTAAAATTCCAAATTGAACATCTAGAATTCTGATTGCATGGGCTCAGTAACAGTGGTCATGAACCTTGCCATTACTTCTTATGACATACTTGTAATAGATAGTATGCTGGAATTTCCCTTACTTTCTTCACCATTAGCTTCTCAGATCAGAGTCTCTTGCTTGTTTCCTGAAGACAAGGAAAGAAAACCAAGGTCTCCATCTGATAAATGTCCTGCCCTATAAAGCCCATAATTGTCTGTATTTCTTCTCTTAGAGCCGTTTATTCCTGTGCGTGTGCTTTCTCATTTCACTTCTGTCCAGGCCATCCTTGAACCACAGCTGTTTTCTGGGGAGGTGGGGGCAGGCAGATGTGGAGTGGAGAGGACTGAAGCAAAACTCTGGTTGTCATGGTGCCTTTCCTGCCTCAAACATTTTGTGTTAATCATTTTATAAGTAGCATGTTCTGGGGTAGTTTGTCTTGTTTCCATTCACTATGGGATCTGTGATTACTTCTATTGAAATGAGTACTTGGACTTCATTGTTTAATGCAGTTAATAATACAACTGTGGAATGAAAGGTATATTGAGGAATTTCAAGAGGAGTTGTGACTGAAATACAGTAGTGAAAAGCTGACTGATAGAGTTTATCAAAGTGCTGCAGTTTACCTTCATATGGAAGGAGAGTGGCTGTTTTCATATCCACTAATCCCCAAATAACCACCAAGAAATATTAAAATACACATTCTATTAGTTTCATTTAATTTCTTAATTGCTCAAATTCAGTTTA
>VZTE01004413.1:502088-512061 GCA_013397775.1 Eulacestoma nigropectus
GTGGGTTTAAGGATACAGTTTCAGAGGATGTATTTGTCAAAAATCTTTAGTCATGTGAGTAGCTATTTTCAAGACTGGCACCTCAGTGGGTATGTTCTTTGAAATTTCTGAAACCTTTAATTCTGCTTAATATTAACAGTGAAGATTTTAAGGCAATTTGGAAGACTTCATGTAGAACCTATCTTGCAGACTCCTATTGTGAGAAAAGAACCTCTGGACCATAATGCCTGGATGGCTAATTTACTTTTTCTATACATCTACTTGTGTCTTTCATTAGTTGTAATAGTTCTGCAGACTTGGGATTATAATGGCAATACTGTCCTCGTAATAAATTCAATGTAGCTACTGTTAAGTGCCAAATAAATGGAAAACCAGAAGCAATAGAATAAGGAAAAATGTCTCTTTCTTTGGGCAAAACAGTTATCCAAGGGTTATAAGAAGTACCGTATATTTCTCTGTGGTAAAGAAACATTTCCCTTTCTGTTTCTAAAACCATCTTGTATCTCTAACATCAGTTAGCAACTGTAATACTGGTGTCAGGAATAACATATCCCAGCTGAATTTTAGAGTGAATTGAGCTGGGACAAGGGGTCCATGGAGCTTACTGAATGGGTGAGAGCTTTTAAAGGGAGAAATCAATACTACAACAGGATTTAGACAACTTAGCAAAATATATCAGACAGAACTTTGGTCAAAGAATAACTACAATAGCAAGTTAACCCATGGAGTGCCTGAAGTACAGTCTACAGCGTTTCACTTGAACTCTCAGTTGAAAATAACATTAGTTATTCTAGCAGGGAACTGGAATTATAGTAAAGTTGCAAATCCACTCCCTTAAAAGGTCTCTTTCTCACACGTGCTATCCAAATTCTCTTTGGATATTATCAGTGTGATTTTTCACACCAGTTAGACATGAGAAATTAAAGAATTGCTCTATTAAGCAAAATTGCTCAGATGTGAAGAAATTTTACACTTTTTTCTGAATTGCTACTTAATAATAGAGGTACTTTTCACATAGTCAGAAGCAGTAAGCAATACTAAAAAGACTAATATACTTTCTTGGGACAAGTCTTGGTAGAGCTGACTACCTGTACTTTGAGTGGAAGAGATTGGCACCTGAAAGGTCTGTTACTGCAGCTATATTTTCTCAGGTCTTAGCAGAACATACTTTTGGTGATGGCATTTCCTATGCTTGGACTGACATCAGACACAAGGATAGCTGCCCACAGAGGCAGAACTAAGACATGATTTTGGAGTCACAGTAATATTCTGTTAATTTTAGATTTCTAGATTTTCACTTTTAAAATCTCTTTTTCCTATTGAAATGACAAAAATAGTAAGAGCCTGTAAAAAGAGTAAGTAAATGGCGAATAAAATGGTACTGTTACCAGTCAAACACTACAAGTAAAATGCAGAGGATAGTCACTCCTTTCCTACCCTGTTCATTTCAGTAAAATGTGAGTTTTAGAAGCCCAGTTGGAAGTATTCAAACTATAGCATGCATAGCAATTAATTTGTTTCTTTGGGCAATTTCAAAACTGAGGAAATTAAAAACATAAAATTACATTGACACCTCACTGAACACTGAATTTCCTTATAGTCCTGCGCTCAAACTGAGATAGGCTGTGGGAAATTATATTCCTTATAAAGTTTTAATGCCCCATCCATCTTCAGTTAAGGTATGAGAGTTCCAGTTTCACTCATTTTTGCATTCTCAGTGGCCATCAGCAGATGTATGAAGAAATGGAATCTTTCTTCTGAGTATTTTGTCATTATTTATATAACCTGTTCAAGTCATAGAATATAAACAGTCCCCTTTGTGGCTCGGATTAGTACATTTACTGGAAGGTTGTGGGATTTTGACTCTTGCTGAATCTTCAAGTGTGCCTACATGCCAGGCACCTCCTGAGATTACAGCACCTGTTGATACACCCAAGCCAGTTTCTGATTTGTTGATTTGGGTATTCCCAGCAGCAGGGATAAAGCAGCATGGATCTCTCCCCTGTTGCAAAATTCACCTCAAATCTGGGTAAATATCCAGAATAATCAACGGGAGACAGCTATTATTGCTAAGAGTTATCTGCATATATAAAAGGCACTCCTCTGTATGTTGTAATAGTCCTTTTAACAGGGAAAAGGTTTATTGTAGGCACATGTAATAAAAACCAAAAGAGCAGGATAGGGCCCAGAGCCTTGGAGACATCCACCTCCATTTTTGTTTTACTTTTTCCTTTGATCACACATTCAGACAAGAATGGTTTATTAGGACTATGATTCTGGAGTTTGTTAAAGGCACCTGGGAGGTTACTGCCCTACTTACACACTATGACCTCTGCCACAGATTAATGCTACTAGAAGGGACAGAAGAGCATGGGCACTGTCACTTGTCAGCTTTAACATTCACAGCCAGGATATTAATATAAGCCAAAATCAGTGGTGGTTTCACTAGTAGCTAATCTGAACTATGAATAGCAGCTGTTGAGAAGCAGACACACCACGCTTGGCAACCTTAGGCAGAAAGATGGCAGAGATGTAGCAAGCAGACACCTTTGAAACCATCTCAGCAGGAATCTTCAGGGTTTTTTGTGTCAGAGTCCCCTATCTGTAATAGCAATAGGGAAAGCAAGCCCATACTATGCCAAAGGGAAATGAAGCTGCAGCCTTGCTCTGTGATAGCCTTAGTCCCATCACAGGGATGGCTGCCTCCCATGACAGCAAGGTTTCAAGTGCTGTCACAAGAGCTTCTTGGGAAGTCACAGTACTTGAGAATATCCTACACAACCTCTTGATCCTGTTGTCTTATTTGAGCAAAGTTGTTTCCTAAACTCTGTGTCAGAATCTTCCATGAGGTCAAAGAATATTTTGATGAGCTGCCCTTCTCCCCACCTAGTGCCACCATCTTCTGCTTCTTTCATTTGTGTTTTCATTTGCTTAGCATTTCCTCCTCTCTGCAGCTTTTAGTTGGACAGATACTGGAACTGTACTTAAGAGAACCGTTTACAGCAAATGTGTCAAAAACGAGACAACTCACTTTTGCTGTTAAAATTAAAAATGTTTATTTCACAACAAAAGCAAAAGAAAACAGGATCCTTAAAAATAACTGAAATAGAAAACACCCGGGAACGCGGGGATAAGGCACCAGGGCCACCGCAGGGCTGCCCTGAACAGGGAGCTGTACAGTGCCGAGGGGAGTCTCAGTAAAACTGAGGCTCTAGTGCAAATTAGAAAAGTCTCTAATAGAGATATAGGCCAGGCTCCTCGGGTCTGGGCTTCTTAACCAGGAGTTGGCAAAAAAGCAAGGCTCTGCCTTGTGCAGGGCTTTTTATATGGTGATGGCTCCTCCCCTTGCCCAGCCTCCATGGTCCCGCTGGAGTTATCCAGCGAGGCAATCCTTCCCTGCTAAAGGCGAGAAAGTTCCTCATTGGTATTCCGGGTTACCATGGGGCCCAGTTACAGGTGGGGCAGTGAGGAGCTATTTTTAGAAAGTGACAGTTAGGAAGCCCAGCCAAGTCAGCCTGGCCCTGGAATTTAATTTTCTAATAGAACATAAATTTTGCTGTTCAAATAAAGTTTTCACTTTAGAACACAAACAACAATATAGTTAACAATAACTGTAAACTTATGGAAATGATATTTTAAAGGTAGAGACTTAAAATAGTTTCTATTAACTAGCAGAACATTTAAAATCCTTGAAACTGGGGGGAATGGTCACTCTGTGGGGATTGCTCGGGGTCAGCTTATGCTTGTGAGAGTGACTTTAACAAGGAACTTTTGAATACAAACAACATTCATCAACAATAATTACATTAAAGTTGGAAGTCTTTTGAAATGGGGAAAAACAGAGAAACAGCCACTCCGTGGGGTGCTTGGGGTTAGCTTGTGCTTTTTGGAGTGGCTTTTAACTAACAACTTTACATGAAAACAACAATTGTGTAACACAACATCAATTAACTAATTAATTTGGTGGTTCACAGGGGAACAATTAGTGATGCAAAGGCCAATTCTGAGTTGCTGTATATGACAAAATGCCAACAGGCTATGGAATTATAGTGTCAGGATGAACCTAAGCACATGGCCACTACATATATTTCTATCCATTCTTGTGCACTTTTAGCATTGATAGTCTTAATAGTAGAATTTTCAGTTTCTTTCTGATTGATTTCCAGACTCCTAGAACAGCCATCCCTGAACAGCTCAGGTTCACTATTCCTGGTGTTAGAGGTACAGCCAAGAGTTGCCCTGAAGTACTCACAAAGAGGAACTTAAGGATATCCTAGACATAGCTTCCCATATCATGTCTTGTCCTGAATGAAGCTCAGCCAGAACACCAGAGCTAGAGTCTAGGGAATGCCACAGTGAATGGGCATGCTGAGGGATTAAATACATATATAAGGCCTGCCAGTGTAAATACCCTAAGAATTACCAGTTAAGTTGTCTGAAAATTTTGCTGAGGTTGATTGAGCTATATTATTGCATGGTGCCTACAATGTACAATAAATGCCTTAAAAAACTTACTATGAAAGTTAAAACTACAAATCAAACACCTGTCTATGTTTCTAACATCATTCACTAGTAAAGTATTCATTTGGAAACATTGTGATGTGTGTTGTGATACCTATTAAATTCTGTAAACGTGATGACAATAAGGAATGTCAAATATTTTTTGAAGACCCTTTGGTAATGTATTTCAAAAACAGCGTGAAAGTGATTTTTTTTTTACCCACTGTGACAGGTGAATTATTTACTGCCTAGTGTAGTTTTCTGAATAGCTGAAGTTTTCTATCAATGAGATGAATTTAGAGTCAGGCAAGGGAAGCCGTCTCACTAACCCTGCATCCAACCCCATTCCCAAGGCAGCTTGACTGTATCTACAGCGCTTTCTGCTGTACTGCAAATGTCAAACAGAAGGTATAATGGATTTAATATTAGTGCTGGCCAAGGTGTTGAGGGAGCTGTTAATAATGTCACTCCAGTTATTGATCTGAAGCCTTTAGAAATCAAAGAAAAGTGAGAGATCCCCAAATGAGGAAAGGCACAACAGTGACTGGTTTTTATTACCAATATATTTCTACATATACAGTGCTGACTTTCTGGAATTATGTGATCATCATTAATCTTTGAGAGATTTCTGGAATCATTATGTGGTAGAATAATATCAGAGTGACGTGTATGCATGCTAATATTAAAACTTGCTTTCATTTCAGCCACAAGTTAGCTTTAAAAGGTACAATAGTGATGCCAACAATATTAATACAAATCTTCAGCTGTAGGGAAATTTTATTTATTCTGTAATCATATACTGGTGAGGTTGAGATGTCTGGATTTGACTCTTCCTAAGAACATTGTCATTTCTTTTGCCTGTTAACCTGGGATTTGCGTAACTGCGATTGAAAGAGGATCGATTTTTCCTAATTATAATAATCATGGCTCAGCTTCCTCTGTTTACCACACAGCTGAATTTGGCTCTAGGTTTATATTCTTCTAGGTTCCTCTGCCACAGGTAATCCTTCAGGATTAACTTGTAATATTTTGTTCTAAAAAAGAAATGGGTTCTTAGAATAAGTGCAGCTTTTCTTCTTTCTACCAAATTTTGCAATATCGTGGCATTCTACACAAGGGGAACCTCTGTTGTCTTTAGTCACAATTAATAAATGTAAGTCAAATGCAGAATTTGTGTTTAACATACTTCAAGTAATCATATAGTTCATTTACATGTTTATACAAAGTAAATAGAGAAAAATCCTGCAGATAACTTGGAACTGTTATATGCTGGATTGAAGATGAAATATGTCTCTGCCAAAACTAGGCCATAGAGTAGGTCCACTAGAAAGCAATAAAATCACCTGAAAGTGCCTAAATACAGTGTATGTGTAAAAGTGTGTGTATATATATATGTAAGTATTTATGTACGTATAAGGCAATCATGATAAGTTGTGAAATCACCTATTGCAAGTGTACTTATTGTATCACAAAATTAGGCAAGTGTGTTTAGTATACTATGAAATTCCAAATCAGTATAAACAGGAGAATAATCTACCTTTGCTTTTGTTTGATCCCCATGTACTGTGATAAACACATATTTTAACAGAATTGATTTTCAAGCAGAAATTCTATTAAGTCTTCCATAACTATAAGAAAATCAACCAGCAGAGTCTCTGTTGCACTCTGGACAGACCAGTAGTTATTGTGGTTTGTAAGCTCTTTGGGAACAGGCAAGAAGAAACTAAAAATATGGCAGGAAGATTGGAGACCACATGGACCTTCTACTGTATTCCTTCTCTTCCTCAATAAACAGAAACACATAGGCAAAGTAGGCTGGAGAGTGTCTACTCACCCGTATTGATTTCCCCAACTGCTTTTTTCAGATCTATTTGATTTGGGCTCTGAGGTCAAGATTTTTGTTTCATTGATCATGTGTCTGTGTCAGTTCCAGTGGAGTGTGTTCCTATGCCAGTTGAAGGGTTGTGAGAAAAAAGGCTGTTATCTTCCTGAATATCCCTAGTCTTATGTGGAATTGTTCTCAGTCATACAGCTGAGTCTGGAAAAATCAGAGTAATTGTGTTTCCATCTTCTCACATTTCCTTGTGATATTCAGTCTATATGCTCATTTAGAGTATATTCCATTCATTTTTGCACACCACCATAATGTTCATTTCACCCTTCCCTCACAAGTGCTCTGTTCTGAAATCTTTCATAGTTCTTATTTTGTGCTCTTCTCTCAGCTCTTTCAGTTTTGTCTCTTAGTTTCATGTGAATGCCGCATTTTCCCAAATAAAAGAATAATTTTACTCTGTCGCCATATTCACTTATGTAGCCTTTAATCACATTGGTTCTTTCCTCCATCCTTTTGTTAAAAATTCATATCTCATTTACTCTTGCCCCCACCACCCATCTTGTCTTTCCAACCTCCTATTTCTTCCTTCTAAATATTGCTCTATGGCTTGTATCTTTCCAAAGTAATTACCATTAACCATATTCATTATATCTATTTTCTAACTGTGGGGATTTTTTTTTCATTTGACAGATTTGTTGATGCCCACTCTAAGCAAAATGTACATCACAAAAGCTTTTTTTTATTATTGTTATTTTAGAATTTATTTTATGATCTACACATCATGTTTATTTCTCATTTAAATTTAGAGTTATAAACCCAGAAATTTTTATATTTTAAAAAATAATTTTAAGGCATTTTTTGTGTTCCTCTCTAACATAAAATGGCACTACAGTCTTTACTTACCTAATCTATGTTGATATTAACTTTTTTTTCAAATATTATTCTTTTAATTGGAGCTGGATAGGCTGTTTCTTTCCAGAGTGGAGTAGAACAGTATCAATGCTTAATAATCTGAGATTTCGAGCAGATCAGACTTGACTGCTTAAAGCTCTTGGCTTGTTGTAAGTCAGTTATGTTTAATTCATCATACTACAGACTAAAACCTTGTTCTTGTCAAAATTACACAATTCTATCTTCTTTATATACACAAAACAGCAGAGATACAAAGGATGATATTACTTGGTATCGATTCAGCTCTGTGGGGGGCAGAGATCACAAAAGGCAGAACTGGCCAAAAGGAATGTCTGCCTCCAGTGAACAATTTTACTCATGGTCACACTGGGAAAAGCCTGAAAATATTGCTTCTGTGTGAAAGGTTTGTTGCTTCCAGTTCTTGAAGTTTTTCCCAGGCAGCTTGTCTCAGATACTCCTTGGTTTTCAGTTATGAATAGGATATGACCACTATGATTAAGTCATTAAACTTTGTCATCTCTATTTGTTTATCACCAGGTAAAGTGGATATGCTGTCTCTCTGATTTCATTACATTTTACGTTTTTCACCAGGGTAAATTGCTCAACTAGCTGCAGGGCAACTAAAAAATCCATTCCCTTGTTTGTTCCCTGAGTGCTCTGTGCCACTGAATCCTGATGTTTCAAGTCTGAATTGGCCACCCCTCCAGCAGCAGCAGGTCAGCTATCAGAGAGCCGTGTATTCTGTGCCTGCACAGTGCCCAGCACAGTGAAGGGGCAGCCCAGGGGCTCGACAGTGCCGCCTGCAGTGGTGAGGGTGATCCTCATCTATGCCAGTCACGAAGATAAGGCTTTCTGTGGTCAGGCTATTGTACAAACCCATAAACTGTGGGAACGCTCCTGAAGAGCCTCACGCTGGCTAGTCCCTTCCAGGACTAGACATTTATTGGGTGATAATGTGGCAGGACTGAAACACAGTACTCATCTAGTTCAGTGTAGGTGATTAGGATTAATTATTTCATTAACTGTATCTTATCAAAGCACATTACCCTTAAAGGTTTTATAGAACATTGAATGAAAAGATGTAGTTGTGCTATCATCATAACAGAGCTTCCTTTTTTCTTTTTTTTGAGTGAATTTCCTTCTGATGATAGGTGCCAGATGGAGACCGCCCTGGGGAATGAAATTGTTTGTTTATCCACAGAACACATACAGCATGGGCACCAGCAGTGTAGTCTTTCCCATGCTGTTGCTTTGCTGTTCTCCAGCCTTCCTCTCCAATGACTTTCTATACGGGTGGGAAGACAGTTCACAGTCCAGGCCCTGCCCAAACTCCAAGTGTTTTCCTGTGAATATATGCAATTTTCATGGACTTTTTTGGCACAGGAAGTGTTGGTCCCCAGTCCAGTCCAAATAAGCCACCAAATGATAATACTAACTGCTTACCTAAATCAAATTTTAATCAGTGACCTACACACAAAAGATCAAATGCTTTAGTTTCAGGTTTCCTATTGTATTTCTGCTGAGGCATCCATTTATTATAATAACATTTTATCTCCTAGAAAGAACATTGCCGTAATTCTAGCACTATTAAAAAAGACAAAAATTTGTAAAAGTAAGGTAAAATAATCTTTAATAAGATTTTTTGCAAAGAGGTGAGAAATCTCATTCTTCCACTCTGCAACTCCATACCTCTTCAACTGAGAATAAACATTGTCAGAAATTTCAACAAGAAAAAAAAAGGGTAGAAACTAGTATCTTAAATATTTTCATCAAATGTGCTTAAACCATGTGTCCTGTAACCACAGTTGTAATAAGTTAATATATGTTTTAATTCTGCATAAAAACAATTTATTTTAGTTCAGGGCTTGTGTTTGAGAGAGGCTGGCTTTTTAAAACATGAGTGTTTTGTTTTTCTCTTACAGCTTGTTTTGAAAGTGTCATAAACAAATTACTAAAGTGTCCAACAAGACAAATGTTCTTTAATCATCTAATGCACTCATTTATCCTCAGCCTTAACCTTAGTCCTAAATTAACTCTCTTGCTAAAACATAACTTCACCTAAAAACACCCATCAATCCTATGTGATTTTGATAAGCACATTTTAAAAACATAAACAATCAGACAGTTGTCAATCCAGTTGAAGTTCCGTCCCATTTAAAAGTTATTCATTAGGATATGTTTCTAATGCACCTGCTGCTAATAAAATTTTAGAGTGGAATGAACAATGTTTTCAGGTTTCTGCTAGTTATAATTTTCTGCCAGAGTTATAATTTTCTGCCATTTACTAGGACTCAGAATAAAACCAGAATGCGTATCAGAAAAATATCAATTTCAACTTAAAATGAGCAACTTCTAGCCTAATGGGATGCATTTTTCTGAAAATATTAACATAAGTTATATTTTAATTTGCATTCCAGTTTCACAGTACACTAACAAAGTATGTGTCACACCTTTGTGTTAAGTTTATTTGGTCATTACCTTCATTATCTACTCAGGAATCGAATGTACAGAGAAGCATTACACAGGAAAAAATTAGTAACATGGACATAGATTACACATTCAAAGCAAGATATTTCGTAAAATCTGTCATTTGACCCGAATAGTAAATAAAGTGACTGTAAGGGGATATGAAAGATGTTGCTGGCTGATATTCACTGTATTTCAAAATTAATTAAGATTATCTTTTGTTTAAGCAATACTTAGCCATAGCCAAGGCTAAAGCAGCTT
>VZTE01004413.1:514572-575018 GCA_013397775.1 Eulacestoma nigropectus
TAAAGTTAGTGCTTTGTCAATCTTAATTAAACTCCAGCAGGAAAAGTGTACGGAAAAAAAGAGTTTCTGCTGTGCCCGAGCTTAGAATTTATTAAACTGGGCTTAATGTCCCCTCCTAGTCTCTATTTTTACTGTTTGAAAAGTAGTGTTATTTACAGGAAGGAATTACCTACATTCTCATGTCTCAGCGGCCCTGGAAATCAGTTGAGTTCTTCTGAAAATACCAAGACTTAATAGAATCAGAGAAATTAGAAATGGAAAAGAGCCATTAGGTCAACTAATCTATCCCCCTGCCAGAGCAGGTGAGATCCCTACAGTATTACAGTCTTACAGTTAATAGTCATGGATTTTGAGTCACCATTTCTCAACTACTTAAGAAAGTACCTGCTGTGCAAGTTGCTTGGGTTCATTTTATCTTCACTGATGGGACTGATATCCTTGTATTCTAATATGCTTCTGTTTTAATAGTTTGTGATTCTAGATGCAATGTATATAGACACACAGTAATATCCTTGCCTCTCTTCAACACATACTGTGCATTTTTGTCTTCTATGGTTTTATCAACCTGCACTTATTCAGCATCTTATTCAACCAGTAGTCCCTTCAATATCAATGAAAAAAGTACACAATAGCCTTGCTAATTAATTTGTGTAAATAAGTACAGCCATAGGTTTTAAAGGTGTGGAGTCGGTTGTGGGTTTTGCCAAAGACCTTTTGAAATCACCAGGTCTAATTATGAAGTTAGGGCACTTAAATCCACCCATAACAACAAAACAATGTGTTAACTCAAACAACAAGTTTCAGTTGTGAACTCATTTCTCTTCAATTACTGCTGCAGCTTAATCAGTTGATGCATTTTAATAGAAACTGCTCCTGGTAATAGATGTCCTCATAATTGCTACTTTTGATAGCCCTAGAAAAGTACATTGGCCTTAATTGGACCAAAAAAAAAAAACTAAAACACAAAAAACCATGGTATCTTGGCTTGCAGATGTAAAGACTGACTCCTACCTCGAGTATAAATACAAAGCATAGTCAGAAACAACTTCTGGCACCCCATAGCTGTGGAAGAGAAAATGATTCAAATATTAGTTGACTTGTATGGCAGTTGCTATCCAGAAACTATGATGGGTTTACTTTTAGGCAGTAACCCCTGCTGACTTTATGCTGTAATATCAGAGTGTATTTTCAAGTTCAAGCTTCCTTTAATGCATGTCATACAGAAAGCTCATGTTAATCGTATCAAAGACTGTAGGTAGACATTGGATAGTCTTTTAGTACAAAGATGAATCTAAGCTAGTAGTATCTAGATTATGAGACCAAACTCAACAAGCTGGATTGGAGTAAAAAGTCAAAATCAGACTTCACACTGTAGTAGAGTCTGAAAACATCAGATATGAAATATTTAAACTGTGGAACACAATCTTCAACTTTGGACTATAAAACTTTAATTTTGTGAGTAGCTTTTTCTCCAATTGTTCGATATTTTTAATTCTACAAATCCATGTTTATTAGCTTTCAAGGTTTAAACAGTGTTAGTGAATCTATTGAAAGTAAATGATACTGACTTCTGAGAAATATAGTTACTATGATTTATTTTCTATTTCTATGTTCAAGATAAAGGCAAAAGAAAGAAGAAATAAAAGAAATTGATTAGCACAGCTCTCTCTTTTAATACTTGTAAAATCACCTAAGGTACTTTCTTATTTGTTCCATACATCACAAGAAACAGATTGGTTTCAAATTGGTCTGGAATTTGATTTTTTTTGAACAATGATAATTTTAGGATACATTGAGAGAAACTGTAACCTCTTTGATTCCATATATTCCTATTTTTACAGTTATCAATGCTAATGCCCAAATTAAATTTCTTCCACACTGTGATCTTCCCAGATATTTTGCAATAGCAGTTCTTAGTCCAAAATCCAAATCCTGTAGAAGGTGAGCAGCCAAATCATGCTCCTGTTGTAAACAATGCAAATTTCTCACTTCTGCAGTGAAGTGAGCAGTGAAGTTGTTCCTGTGTTATTCATAATTTTATACAGTTGCAGTGGGGGTTAAAGATCATTGTCTTTAACTTCATGACCTCTTACAAATCCATGGTAAATTTTTCTACTTTTCAGGGGTTTTTTAGACAGTAAGAACATGGTTTTAAGTAATCCATTCGATAAATTTGTTGCAACAAAGTAGTTTGGCACATTAAATACTATAGATAATTTAGTGAAGTTTTGTTAGTTTTTTACCTTTGGATTTTTAAACAATGGATGTTGTTAGCTTTAGTAGATCACAGCAGCTTTGTTTTGGCAGTAGCTGCTGCAGACTCATAAATCCAAGTTATTTTATCTAACAGTGTTTTGATTAAATTTATTCTTCTCCATCTAACTTAATTTTTTTATGTAATGCAGTTTTCAAGCCATGAAGGAAAGTAAATTTACTGTAAATCTAGACTCTTTTTTTGCTAGGAAAGAAATTCAGTATGTGTTTGCTTCATAGCTCCCATTTAATATCTATAACTTATCCTACTTTTGAATCGTGAGTTTTCTTTTCTCAGAAACAAACTCAGAAGTTATGCTTGCCTCTACAGTCTACAGGCAAGTTCATACCTACACGTAAGGAAAATATAATTTTTTAACCTTCTGTAATTGTCTCCTACCAATATCTGCTTGTAAATGTTCTTACACTACACAGTATGTGTGCTGCAAATAAAGCAGTCAGGTTTTGACATCTAACATTTAAGTCTTTGTGATTGCTGGCTAACAGTGATCACACATCCAAAAAAAGATTTTGCACACTTTATTGTTTGTGCTCTGAGCCACATAATTTCAAACATACGTTATGTTTATTTTAAATTTTACGGAAGCAGGCATTATTGAAAGAAAATACCACCAGTTGGATACTATAGGTAATGTTAGATCTCACTGATCATGACATCTTTATGGGATAATTTGACATCAGAATGAAATGTTCAAAATTATTTCTTCTCTACATATATATATGCATATAAATACCAACCCTTAAGCAGGCAGGGATGCATGTGGTGTGTATTCAGACACGTTGGCCAGGAATAGAACAATGAGTGATCAGTATTGAGGGAAATAAAAAGAGTCACAGAATCTAGCTGAAAGATAATGGTGGATGCATTTGACTACCCAAAACTTTAACACCTTGACAAGATTTCAATGAACTATTCTTGATACTTGAAACACTTGTGGGTTTTGGCACACAGAAGTGATGGGTCTGTTTTCTACCTTGATCTGTCGTATTATAAAAGATGTTGGTTCAAAAATAGTTACAGTTCAGCCACCAATATAATTTTGTTCAATATCAGGGTATAGGTAGAATTATTCTCATCACAAATCGCCACTACTCCACGTAAGCTGGGAAATTCTGAATAAAGGAAAGAGCTGAATATAGCTCGTAAAGGGAAACTGTAATCCATAGATTCATTAGCCAGTATTGGGAAACTGTAATCCATAAATTCATCATGAAACTCATTTAAGTAATGACAACTGAATGGCATCATATGTGAACTTACTAAGAGTAGTAATGACTTTAAATGGTGAAATTCCTGATGTTATTGTGAAAATCCAATCTTGCAGAAAAATGATAAACCCATCACAGCAAAGACAACAGGAATATGTCAAGACCATGCAGTTAACTGCAAGGTGGTAATTTTGAGAACTAAGAGCAAGACTGCAAAGTAAATTGGGTTATGTGTGGAAAAAAAGAAAAGTAAGGCTATGGATTGGTAGTTAGAAATCAACTGCTCAGTTTACTGAATTTGCATGTAATAAAGGCAGTTTAGTTTATGTTCTTTCTATTAGTCTAAACTGGCACTGAGGTTTTAAAGTTGTTCACTGAGACAAAACAGCTGCATGCAAAACCTGAGATTTCAAAACAGAAGATATCCACAAACAGGTACATTTGTGAGGTATAGATGGTATTTAACAAAAGAAGAAATATGAAGGAAAAGTGCAATGCCCAGGTTGCTAAAAAATATACAATGTTCCAGTAAAAAAGGCAGGCAGACACCTGCAGAATAACAGTGATTACCTAGGAGCAAGACATTTTCCTGGTCTACAAAAATGTTGTGGAAAACTGTACTAAAATTACTTTTAAAAATTATGTGGGTTTATATGTGCTATTTCAATTAGCATACATGACATAATATAACAAGTATGAAATGGCTTTAGACATGATTGGAGGTATAGGAATATTTCTTTCTGAGGAAAGATGGAAAAAATGGGAATAATTTTCCTTATAATATCCTAGGTATATTTTTACAAGGGGACAAATCCATTTAGTAAAACTCATACGGAAGATCAGGAAAACAAGTAAAAGGAAGCATGTTTGTCAAGTGCTGTGGATGTGTGGAAGTCATTGCCAGTAGCTAACCCCACAGTCACGAGCAGACCAGACTTTTAAAATACATGGGCATTTATATATGTTGACAGCATTCCCTTTTAATTTCAGATACAATATTTATATAGAAGAGTGTATTGTGCTTCAAGTCAATTTAGATGCCAACTGGTAATTTAGGAAAAAAGATCTTCTAAATGCACATTATTTATGGTGCACAGCAGGTCTTCTGGCTCTTTTTCCAGAGACATTTGTTGTTATCTATAATCAGTCCTCTAAGTACTGTAGTAACAAGGACTCATATTCTCCTTTATTTTTAATTAAATACGTTAGACCAATACAAAATTAGTCTTGTCCTATTATGGTTGAGCTTCTATAAAACCACATAATACTGCATAACAGAGCTCAAGAGCTTCTGCTAGCTGATCACTTCACACATTACACTTAGGTCTTCTCTGAAGAACCCCCTGCTTGCTTTCTTCAGACAAATAGTAGTAGACCTTGGAAATGGTGGTTTTCATATAAACAACATTGGACTCAGAATATTTGACGCACTGAAAATGGCTGGGCCTAGAACAGAACCTAGAGATTATAGCAGGTTTTTCTCCCATTTCTCAGCAGTGTTAACCACTGTTGGAAGTCATCTAACCCGGAATACCGAGCTCCAGAGGCGCTCAAAGCACTCTGTCCATTCTGTGTCTGTGATCAGGACAGGTTGCCTGTAGCAGGAGAAATACCTTGTACACCACACCTGTATCTTGTCCTCCAGTATAATCTGCAAAGACATTGTGCTATGAATCAGTGTGCTAAAGAGGCAGCATTCTTGTGCATCTGTGTATGTATACAGAGTTATGCATTATGAGTGCCAAAGAAACAAACACCCTGAAATTACTATTTTTACCTCCAAGTTTCAAGGCTATGATTATGATTTGAAAATTTCCTTGTGGCTTTGCAGTTACGAAATCAGTGGTAAAAGACTATAAAATCACATCTGCATTCCAAGAGATGAGTATAAGACTAAGAAATCAACTGGGTTTTGAGGAATAAAAAGGCTGAGGAAGTGGGCAGCGAAGAGAGGGATTGAACCTGGAAGCATCAGTTATTCACCTGTTCCAAGCATTGCACTCCTATACTCCAGATAATGGGGAGAGGGTGGAGGGAGAAATTGCTTGAAGTCATTAAGCCAGAAAGACTAACTTACCGTAAATCTTACTAAGTTTATGCCACCCTTGATACAAACTTCACACTAACTTGTTCTCTCTGGGGAATGTTCACAGTTGGGTTTTGTTTTTGTTTTTTTTTCATTTTGGGGTGGTTTTTTTTGAGCAATAGTAGTCTTTGTAAGATGGCTGCAGTGTCAGCATTTTTCTTGGATATTAGTTTTGACTGCAGTCACCTTTCTGACAAGTGTTATTGCGACTGTGTTTTATATCCCTGTTCAGGATGATTTCTAATGATAATGCTCTGTCTACCTCACTGCTTCACACTAAATTATAGATGCCACTATGACAGGACAAACTATATCCAAGTGCTAAACTCTACTCCCTTTGTGTGATGTCAGTGCCTTCACTACTTTGTGCCTAGAATTAAAATCAGGATAGGAAGATATGCAAAACATTTCTGCTTAAAAATAATGTTCTGTCAGTTATTAAACAAGTGATATTTCATTTAATCAGCTCAAGGGGATTATTTTAAATGAAAAGGCAGAGAGTATGATTTTATTAACACATTCCTGCCCTAGAGTCCTACTGTAATAATTCTTTACTTGACTAAATTAAAAAGTTATAATTCAGTCCTTCCACAAAAAAGACTTATGGATAGTCATTAGTTTTTCTATTTTGAGTTGCAGATGGAATAAAGGGAGGGAAGGCATCATGTATACAGAAAAATAAATATTACATTATGGATACAAACAAACCAGACTTTTAGTGCAAACTGTTGTATTATCCAGTTTTAACTTGTTAGTCAGACACCTTCAGCATTAAGATCATGTGGGTTTGTGCTATCTTTGTACATATGTGCTTGCTAAAACAAAGACTTTTATCAGGTAGAGAATTTTTTTCAGCCTTGGAAATGTGGACTCTGGCAGGCTAAACCTACTAGTCTTATCAGTCTGAGAGTTATTACAACTGTTGTGTTGAATATAATACAAATAGTGCTCTATAAACCATTTTGACCAACTATTTTTAATTAATTAGTCAATAGAAACTTATAAGGAGGATATGCAAAAGCCATTTGAATACACATGTATATCTGGACTAGTACATACATATATGCATTCACACAAATCTGTTTGTAGAAGCAGATAAATAACAAGAGTATCTCTTGTGACTCCATAGTTAAGGCTGTGCTCAGATTAGGAAGTGTACTTCAAATCTTTTTTTAAGTAGGATAAAAAAATATTTCTGTGTATATGACAATCCACATAGGACTTTTTTCCTCTTTCGTCTTATACAATTCTAAGAAAATAATGTTCTATAATTATCCTAAAAATTTCAAAGTATGACATTGAATATTAAACCAAGGAATTTTTAAATCATTTTTATGGTAAAAGTGTGCACAATTCTCAAAGTGGATCCTTGTAACATTCTGTAGGCTCATTTTTTAAAACGAGAGAATAAATGTGTTCACTTTCCTCTTGCATACCTGAAATTCAAGACAGCTGACTAAATCCTGATCTTGTGTATGGACCTAAATCTTGAGTACCTGAAATCTTTGGTGATATTCTGCATTTGCTCCCATGAAAACTGAAAGCAGAATTTAATCCCATTGCTATAAAAAGAAATGGGGTATTACTCCTGAAAAGGTTAAAAATGTTCTATCTAATATCACTTCAGATTGGAAATCGTAAAATAAATAAGAAAACAAATGATAAATTAGACAAGTGAAAGCAGAGGGTAGGTAGCTAAATATTGTGAATAGACAGATAGATGAAGTTATTTATAAATTCCTTCTCAGAGGATTACTTCATTTATCTTTTGAGAGAGACTTTCTCATTGCAAGAGGTATTCCACTAAAAAATTAATTGTTTATTAAGAATTAATTAAGTAGGTTAACATGGGACTATCTGATTAGGGAATATCAGTCTCAGTACTTTGAACTTGCAGGTGCTGCAGTGGTTGTAGTTAAGACATTGTATTGGAGCTTTCCTTCATAGCAAAGGGTTGTGTCAGGAAAATCTTTAATATAAAAATAAAAAGCAGTTCATGCATAAAGCATGATGCCCTGAAGCATATTAGATCTGTTTATCTCTCTGTTTAAAATGAACAGTACCTGGTATAGTTTACATAACAAGGCAGGGATCAGTTTGATAAAGCATTTATATCATCTGGGGAACACGCTGGCTCATTTCCTCAACACCTTTCTGCATGACTTGTTCACCAGCAAGTAAAATAGCAAACAAAGTTTTAATAGGTCAAGAGCAGAGAACCTGCTTGTGTTTAAGACATTTGAGTTTGCCCTCTGACAAATAGCTCATATTTCAAGCCCAGGTCTCTGCGGCCAATCATTGAATGATAATTATTGAGTACTTTTTTATGGACAAATCCTTAATTGCATTTAATCATTTTCAGCCTTAAAGATTTTTTTTTTTTTTAAGACAAGTGAAAGCTTAGTGCTAGTGTGGTGTACATAATATTATCTGGGGGAACCAAATAAAGGACCAAGATGGACTCTTGCCCCCAAATGCAGTGACAAAGCTCTAGTGACCTCATTAGAAACAGGATTTCACCTCACAACATTAACATTTTTGGCAAATACTACGGTATAAATCTGTGAGTTAACATTTGAAAACACTTTTTTAAACAAATGAATTTCAATTTAGTTTGCAATTAAAATCTGTTGTTAGACTAACAGATTTTTTTTGTCACTCTTCCATTTTGTTTAATGTAATCCAGGATATGAGTCACATTTGCTTGTTGTTTCTATATGTGGAGCAAATACTGTAGCTGCTGTTTCTGTCATAGCACATCTGCTCTGCTGAAAACTGCAAAATGATAGATAAACACATGGTCAGGGAAAGAAATAGATGAATAACATTTTCTATTATTTTTTCAGTGAACAATAATCATCACTAAACTTCTTTGCAGTTCAAAGGCTATTTTTGTTAAGCGGACATACTTGGAGCTTCCATGCAAGCTTTTGTAACTTCTTCATATTTTTAAGTACCCAAAAATACAATTTCACCCAACTGGCACTTTCAGAACTGCATGGTAAAAGAAATATTGTGTTCTTCAGCTGTCCCATAATGAAGACAAAAACTGTTCAGTGAAGAGAAGAATTATTATATTTTTCCTTTTTCAGAAAGTTCAACAGTGGAATGCATCTTCCTTAGGGTATAATTAATAACAATTTGCAATGCTTTTATTCACAGATGCAATTCAGAGTATCCGTTCTCTGTATATAATGTAACAAAAATAAGCTGATATCACTTACAGGATGTGTATCTATCATCCCAGTGGATATAAATCAATGATTGAGCCACAGGTAAATAGATTAGACATGGCAATAGGAAGGGAAAAGAAGCTGAAAAGAGAATCCACAAAAATAATTTTGCAAAGCTTGTCTTATATTTTCATCAGAAACAAGGACAGAAATCAAGTCATCTTGCATTTACTTTTATCAAATAATGTAATACAGCACATGACACTAAAAATAATAATGTGTTGTCTAAGGACAGGATGGTAATACTATGGCTTTTGTTTGGACATATCCAACCCCAGAAGCCTTCATGGTAGTTTCTGCATTTGCTCAATAGTATTCAATTACACAAGCCCATGCACCATTCAGTCCTTCCTCCTCACAAACTGCACTTCCCTACCAGACAGAGGGAACCCAGGAGAGACACCTAAATGGCAGCTCAGTTGTCTGTACAAAAGCAATGCCTGTGTCTTTATATGCCGTAGTGAAGTTGTTATGTACAAAGTCTGGGGAATACGCACCTTACATGTGCTTAGAGGGGTGTGTGTTCAGGCAGCTCTTGGCACTCTGAGGTATTCTAGCAGAATCCAGGATTCTGGCTATAGATTGCAGTTAGCAAGATGCTTATCCTATACACTTTTTTTTTTCTATTTGTAAGAGTGTATGTGACTGCTGACTTCTAGTGGCTGGCCCGCAGATGACATCAATCCTGGATCTGCTGCCCCTGTCAGGGATTCTCCTATGGCTCAAGTGTCAAGGGATGTATGTGGCATTGGACCAGAAAGACCTGGCCGTCTCCTCCAATGCAATCCTCTACTAATCCATGGATATGCTTGAGAGTTGTCAATGGGACTGGGAAATTATACAAACAGGCTAAGCTTAGGATGAAAATAGAAGAGTAAAATTGTGTGCAATGCATGCTTCAATTATGGGTTACAAAGCACACAGGGGAAAAAAATGTCAACAAATAACTTTGTTTCTCCTGCTTCTCATGTCACTCTGCCACTGTGCCTTAGGAGAATACAATATATTCCTCAAACACCTGCCCCAGTTGCCATTAAGGTTTCTGCCCTGGTTGAGGCTTTTGTTGTCTCATGGTGTTATCCCCGTATGACCTAAATTTTCTTGTGCTCAATCTGAAGATCTTTGGCATTATGGAAGCTTTGTGAAACAAGAGACCCATCATCATTCATACAATTCAGCATAAAGAGTTGTATCATGAAATATGTCTCTAAAGGAACTTTTTAAGACAGATTAGCTTTTTATAATTACATTATTAGGAATCTATTTCTTTACACTGGGTAAGGGGGCTACACTGGCAAAGAAATATAATGTGTGCCTGCGTGCCTCAAGTCATAACTCCTAAGTTCTTTTTAATGTCCTAAATAAGTGACCTAATTTTATGAAATGGTGAGAACCAGTTTGGCTCTCACATGATTTCCACGACAGCTTCCAAATGCAATTTTAAAGCCGACTTGCAGGATCAGGTCCTGCTTTTGTCAAGTGAAGTGAATTAAGGAAGCTGTGTATTTCTCTGAACTGCTCAGCTGTGAACTGTCAGAGTCAAATAAAACTGGGCAAGATAGACTAGGATTTCTGCATGAAAAAAACAAAACCTGTGCCAGTGAAATTTAGATCAGCGGAATACAGTTTGCTGTATTAGAATTCAATCATGAATCAGCTCCAGAAATACTGTTCTAACAAAGAAAAAACCACATACTGTTCATAACAATAAGTGGTTAGGGCTTCACTTTTACACTTCACTGAAAGAAATGGTCTTCTAATTAAACAATTGTTCACAGAAATCACATTCCAAGAACTGAAGGAAAGGAAGTGGAAAACTCATGGTTGTTCCTTTTTATATTTTAGTACTATGAACTGAAATATCATTTATCACAAAACTAGTTTTTTCTTGAGTTCAGCCTGCTGTTTATAGTAAAAGAAACATACATATTAACATAAAGCTGTGAATGCAGTTTTAACTTCTTCTGATGTCAAAAGACCCTTCATATTCAATAGATGAACCTTCTTAAATATCTAGCTCCCCCTTCAGCCGCTTCCTTTGTTTAGATAGCTTGTTATGGTACCTGCAGTTGTGCCATTGGATCTAGGACTTCACAGCTCACGTGATTCACATATGCTATTCTAACTTTTTTGTGCTTGACCACAAAACGGATTCAATAGCTCTAAAATCAAATCAAGCACAAAGCAAATGAAAATTTGGAACGTGTTTTACTTATCTGCAGTTTTCAAGTTTACTTACTGGGTTCTCAGTTTGCTCAGCAGCTCTGTTCTGCAGGAATCCTGCTTGCTTTTAGCTTTTGTTACTACATGATATGGGCTGAATTTACTGGTGATTTTCTGAAAGGAAGAGAGAGACTATATATCAAGTGGCTGTCATTCTTTGCATGAGGCTGTGCTGAGGTTATTCACTGAAAGCTTATGTCTACTGCCTTTCTGATTCCATGGTTTTTCACCCTAGACTGTAGACAAACAGTTGATTTTTCTCCTCAGAATATTTTAGTGGTGTTTAACTGCTTGCTACTGCAAATAGTTCCTGTGTTGACTAACTGTTGCATTTAATTTCCACTTTTGTCAAATGAGAACTGCATTCTGGCACCCAGAAGTTGTAGTCGGGTAAATCCCAACACTGGATGCATGTAGAATTCAGGAAAAAGCACTTGCACTTTTTAGGTTGTTCTGAGACAGGCTATAAGAAGAGTAATAGTGTCCGGATTTGGTAGGTGGCTTGTCCTAAAAGTCTCAAAATAGAAGCTGAGAGCAAGCTCCTCTTCTAAAATTCTCTTGTAGTAACAGTCTGTCACAACTCTTCTTTAACTTAGCATGTTATTCCGCTGCTCATTAAAGTCAGACCATTTAGGCAAGGTTAGGCTTCCTCTGAGAAGAGGGACCTGTATTTCCATACTCACAAAGGGCTGCAGGTTCTCTGTGGCTCCTCAAGTCTGGGAGCCCCCTTTGAAGTCTGGGACAGAGAGGTGAAAGCTTTATCCCAGGAACATGAATGGTGCCAGTGTTACAGCAGGAGTGAGGGATCCTTGACACAGCTAAAGGCCCCTAATTTTCCTTTATATATACATCGCTAAGCATATCTTACTTCCCAAGTCACTTGTGCAGGTGTGTAGGGGTTGTGCAGCCATTTTGACATTGTGTTATACAAGTAAAAAGATCACTGTATTCAGGCTCTTTGTCACTTAATGATGTTGTGGCCTTTATGCCATAAATTCCTAACATGTGAAATCTCTTTTGGGAGACCCCCATGAGCAATGTAGACCAAGGATGTTTGCTGTAACTCCTCAATATTTCTGTAGGCATCAGTATTCTCATCGTGGGAGGTCCTATATAAATTAATCAGCAATATTGCTAATGTCAGTTTTCATGAATACATCTCTATGTTGTATAAACATCAGCTGATCCATTTGCATGAGTCACATCTTCTAACAAGTCACTTTATGGTTCATGATTTTGCATCGAAAGTTAATCATTGTCTCATGGCTGCCAGTGTTCCATAAAGCGGACCTTCCTGGAGAACGTTCAGGGAGTGCAGGTGGATGTGACACTTAGGGCACTCAAGGTATATCTAGCAAAGGAAAAACCAATGAGCATTGCTTACATGTTCAGCATTACCTTTAGGAGGTCTACAGAGATTTTGGTCTCTGTTTACACTAATCTTATGTTAGTGACTGTCATATTACATTAGCAAATTTAATCTTTGTTAATGTGATAGAAAGTTGCTAATACAATGAGACTCATTATATTAACAACTTTTGCATCATGTTAGCAAAAGCAAAATTTGCTAACAGAATGCAAAAAATTACCAATATGATGAGGTAATCATTATCATTATTCTAACACCTGATTATATTAAGCAGCGACTAACATTTTGTATATGAAATCACTATTTGCTCTGTGTCAGGATTTTCTAGGAGTATCTGGGGTGTCTAAGTAGGAAAAAAACCAAATATTTTTTTACAAAACCTTTTTGGAGATAAGAGTTACCTTTTGTATTTTGATAGAAATGTCAATTAATCAAAGTCATTCTGAAATTAAATTTTTTGACCTAGAAAACACTTTTCCATAGAACAGTAAGCCATTTAATAATCTATTTTGTGACTAAGGCAGTAAGAGAGAACAAAGAGAGCATGGATCACTGTTGGTCCTATATCACCTTTTGGCTTTGGAAAGTAATTTCACATTACAATTCATATTTTACAGTATATAAGAATTTATGTAATATTTCATTAAAACATATTAATTCACTGTTATGATTTGTATTTTTTGTAGCAAGACATACATGTATTGTAGAATATATTTGCACATAAGATTCATGGTCTTCCCCAATTACCTCATAATTGTTCATTAAAAATGTACCAGAATTAAATTAAAATTCTTATAATAATATTTTTAATATACAAAGTATAATCTGACTGCAAAACTCTTTGCAATATGTAATATGTGACATCTCTATTATAATTTCTTGGAAAACAGTCTTATTATTCTCTACAAAGCCTTAATACTTGTACAAGCTATGTAATAACAATCTTTTATCTTTAAAGATCATTTGTAGTGATTAAACAAATCAATTTAAGCATAGATTCTTCATAAAAAATCCCATAATGGCAATGGGCAAGCCTTGCACACTGCTTTTTCCCTGTAAGTAGTAGAGTGGGGAAAATGTAGAGAACGTGTCGAATATATAATGTATATGCAGCAAAGGCAGACATCTTAGGCCAGCTGGAGGATGGAACTTCTCTGTTCTGAAGAAATCGTCATAGAACCATAGAATGGGTTGGGTTGGGTTGAAAGCAACCTTAAAAATCATCTAGTTCAAATCCCACTGCCATGGACAGGGATACCTTTGACTAGACCAAGTTGCTCATAGCCCCATCCAACTTGGCCTGACACACTTTCAGGGATGGGGAATCCACAACTTCTCTGCGCAACCTGTTCCTCACCATTCTCATAGTAAAGAATTTCTTCCTCATATCTAATCTAAACATACTCTCAGTTTGAAGCCATTACTCCTTGTCCTGTCACTACATGCCCTTGCACAAAATCTCTCTCCAGCTTCCTTGTAGGCTCCCTTCAGGTACTGGGAGGCCACAATTAGGTTACTCCAAAGCCTTCTCTTTTCCAGGCTGAACAACACCAATTCTCTTAGCTTTTACCCATAGGAGAGATGCTGCATCCCTCCAATCATCTTGGTGGTCTCCTCTGGACTCACTCCAACAGGTCCATGTCCTTCCTGTCCTGGGAACCCCAGAGCTGGATGCAGCACTGCAAGTGGGATCTCACCAGAGCAGAGCAGAGGGGCAGAATCCCCTCCCTCGCCCTGCTGTCTTGTTAACGAGCCTGTGTTGATATTCAGGGTTGCCCCAACCCAGGTGCAGCACCTTGCACTTGCTCTTGTTAAAAATCCTGGTATTCCTATGGGCCCACTCCTCGAGCTTGTCCAGGTCCCTCTGGATGGCATCCCGTCCTTCAGGTATGTCAACCACACCACTCACGCTAGTGTCAACTGCAAATTTGCTGAGAGGGTCCTCCCTTCATCTATGTCATTAATGAAGATATTAAATAACTTTGGTCCCAATATGGACCCATGAGGGACGCCACTTGCCACTGATGTCCATCGGGATTCTGAGCCATTGACCACCAATTCCATATCCAGCTAATGGTCCACTTATCGAATCCATCTCTCTCTAACTTAGAGAGAATGATGTTAGGAGGGAGCCTGTCAAAGGCTTTACAGAAGTGCAGATAAATGACATCTGTTACCCTTTTCCTGCCCACTGACAGCATCACTCCATCACACAGAAGGTCACAGGGTTGGTCAGGCAAGACTCGCCCTAGACCAAGCCATGCTGGCTGTCCTGAATCACCTCCCTGTCCTCCATGTGCCTTAGCATTGCTTCTAGGAGGATCTGTTGCATGACCTTCCAAGGCAGAGGTGAGGCTGACAGGGTGGTAGTTCCCAGGATTCTCCTATATACCCTTTTTAAAGAAGGGTGAAATATTTCCCTTTTTCCAGTCACCTGGGATTTCACCTGACTGCCATGACTTTTCAAATCTCATGGAAAGTGACTTGGCCACTACATCAGCCAATTCCCTCAGGACTGTGAAATGCATCTCATTGTGTCCAATAGACTTACCTATGTTCAGGTTCGTGGTCACAAACCTCATCTTTACTTACAGTGAGAGAGACTTTGCTCCTCAAGTCTCCATCCTGCTGTCCATTCACTTAAGATGTGTGGGAAGTGAGGTTGCCCTTGAAGACAGACAAAAAAGGTGTTGAGTACCTCAGCCTTCTCCTCATCTGTTATTACCAGCTTTCCAGCATTTTTTATCAGGGGAGTATACCTTCTTTGACCTTCCTTTTCTGGTTAATGTACCTGTAGAAGCTTTACCAAGGTGTTCACTTAATGTTAAGTCCATTCAAGGATTTGTAATGACTTCACCTGAAAGTATTTGAATTTTTCAATACTCAAGGAAGAGAAGAACTGGCAAGAGGTTTACCACAGATCTCCTCAGGTTCAGAATTTACTCCAACCTTAATACAAATCAGCTTTTATGTTGCTTTTTATAACTTCTAGATAAAGGTCATGAGAATGTTTCAATTCAAAGCCAGCAAATGAAGGAAAGAGAAGACCATGTAGTTACATATCCTTTCTGGAGGCATTCAGGTTTTTTTCTATGCTACTGAATACTTAGAAACTACTAGAGAATTATAAACCATGGGGGATGGGGGATGAGTAAACAAGAGAAGCATCTCCTGGTACAGATCTTTATATGGAAGAGGAATTTCATAGGAACACAGGAACTTATATAATATATAAGTGAATATTGAATATTTATCTAGCCCGCTATCTTATCATTTAGAGCAGCTGGTACTAAATACTTCCAAATCACGTGTAAAATCTTCAGTATGGTAACTGTGCCATATAAGTTGAATTAGAACACTTGATATTTCATGTAAATTTTGTTATGCATAGTGAAGTATGGTTATTCTAGTTAGGTTTAGAGATATTTAGTCCTTATTTTGGAGTTCTTAGATAGATAGACAATTGTATAGATTACATGTTGTATGGTGAAAATTATTTATTTCAATAATTTTGTGTTTATCAGTTCAAAATGTTTTCTCTTCAATTTATTGAAAATATCTTGTTCTTATTCTGTCTTTTATGTATCATTCATTGTTTTATATATCTTTTGTCACATTTATCTGCTTTCAAAGCTAAATATTTATAATCTCATTAATCTCTCTTCAGATGTCCTTCTACTTAAGTTTTTCTGTTTCCATTATTCTCTTTTTTAATAACAGATGACCAGAACTGAACACAATACCAAATGTGAAGTCTGGTCCATAAAGTTACATAACGGCATTGTAATATTTTCTTTATAAATTTATTAATTTTAATTTTTTTATTGTGTTCTAACATCTCATTTAAGTCTTTAGCTATGTCTTCATACAGAGCAAGTGTTTTCACTGAGATATTTCCATTTCCTTTTATTGCCTAATTAAAATTATTTAAAGCTCCTGAATATAGAGGAGTTTCTGTTTCTTCAAAAGTGTGCTACATCTTGCCCTTGTTTGCATGAAATTTCATCTGTTGCTCTGCTGTTCAGTTGTCTGCTCTGATGGCTATTTAGGTCCTTCTCATGTTCCTCCTGATCTTCTTTTGATGTAATAGCTGCATTTTTATGTGTTTTGACACTGACACTCACCACTGAAGTAAAACACATAGCAGATGGGAAATCTGCAGATGCTTCCCAGTGAATTTCTCTAGGTTAGATACGCATTTAGCATGAATGGCTAGAATGTTGAAACTGTCCCGTAAGAAGAGAGGTTAATAACCCAGATAGACCAAAACCAGATTCCTGTGCCTCACTCTTTTCCCCTTTTTCCAGTACTGCATCTGAGGTAGAACATAGATAATTTCTGTGGAGAGAAAAACTGTCTTTTATTTGTTCGTTTGGATATGGTGTCCTGTGAATCGAATGGGAATGTCCTAAACACCTGACAATAGAAGGAAATAAAATTCTGGGGAGGAAAAATGGATATAAAAACTAGAAGGGAAGAAAAAATGTAACCTGCTGGAAGTTGGGAAAAAGTTTAGGCATAAAGCAAAAAATATCATTATGGAAGTATTTTATGTACTTCCCTAAACACACAGAAATATGCAAAGATGGATATATTTATATATGAACATATAATCAAAGGTCGTATCCAACTTTACTTAAAGTTTACCAGTCATATATAGTATATTTCTTTCTAATCCCCTTTGTTTAGTATCAGCCTGTACATTTTATTGTCCTGGCACTATGAGAAAACAACTAACCTTTTTAAAATACGTATCTTTATCTGTGGAAAGTACTTCATGTGAATATGCTTTTCAAATTTCAAATTTAAATCATCTGTAGTGATGCTCTTCAAGGACAGAAGGGTTAGCTGGCACATGGGTGGGAGAAGAGTTGCTCATTAGGGAAGGTTTGTTATGTGGTAACGTATAATTAAGGTAATTGTCACAGCTTGTGTGACAGCAAACACACTGGCAGTTGTTTAACTGCTGTCTGGGTCAGGAGATCAGTGCTTTCTACAAGATGTATCCACATTAGTGTGTTAGTGGACAGGTTAGAAAGCAAATTACAGCTGCCTTTCTTAGGCATATTACCGTTGAGGCTCATTGTTTGGGGATTTTTACTGTACATCAGCAATAATATAGCTTCTGAAGACTGCATGTGACAGGTTAGGCATTTTATCCTTTGAGTAAACAGTAATCATGGTGTGAAGAAAGTGGAGCATTGGAGATTTTTCCCATTCTTTGAGATTTCCATTCTTCCTTTCTAGTTTGCTCCAAGGGCTCTTTGGGGATACATATATTAAGCCCTTTAAATAGTTCATAATAAATCTTTGTCTCAGGTTGATTCTGACAGTTTTTTAAAGAGTCTTTTAAGAGACAATCCTCAATCATTTGCTAATCCATGGGGTGATCTTCAGACTTGGAGAAAAAAGAAACAGTTCAAGCTCCAGGATTGTGAAGATACAATGTAGAAAAATTTTAACTCAGAAAATACTGTACCATGGAAGTTTCACCAATCATACCATGTTTTGCCTGTTCCTAAATGCTCATTCACCAAGTTACTCAGTTTGCAAACACTGAAGGAAGAAAAATAGGTTACCAAAAGGAAGAACAATTTTTATTGGTCACCTTATTCCTATTATCATGGGCATGGCCTTGTTTTGCTTAGCGTTTGAATTGAAGGGGCATTATGGGGAAAAAAGTCATTGTTCCCGTTGTTAAAATAAAGCCAAAAAATACCCCAGAATTCTGTTCTGTTGTTTACCATTCAAGCCTTGTAATAAATATGCCAAAATATCTGCAGTGTGGGCTGATTTTTTAACGTGCTGTTTCCTGTGTTATATGACAGGTTCTGATTATGTCTGTCAAAAGCCTTCTTAATTCCTCAGTGCAAAATAAATAGATAGAGGCATAAAATATTATAAAAGTAAGATGCCCAGTCCACTTGACATTTGTTTTACTAAATAATTTGAATGAATAATTTTCTAAGAATAATGCATGGCTGCAGCCCACAGAAACTACCCTTAGGGATTTTTTCTTCAGCAGCCTCAAGTCTGTCATTTTTGGAGATACTTCTTCTCAACTCTTTGAATTTCAATGGCAGAGCACTTGTCATTATTTTTGGCTTTTTAATAAATTCTACATAAGCAAAGAAATCTATAAGTGCTAACTTACCTGTATAAGAACTCTCTTGGTGTACCTTAGGAATATTGTTGCCGTATTTTAATTTAATATGCTGCTCTGAGGAGAAAATACTGTAACAGGAACAAGGAAGCAGTTCTAATAAGAGACAAAGTCATAGAGAAACCTGGGCAGTTGGGTCTCTTACCATTTCTTCAGCCAGGAATCTGTGTTGGAGGTGAGGGCTGCTGCTGAAAGCACTATCAGCTGAGCAGTATGTCCCAACAGCATCAGCTACCTGCTATGCCAGCTCTGCTAGCAAATCCCTCAGAAGCTTCAGTATTAGCAGCCTGTCTGATTCATCTTAGCCTGGACCGAGTCATAGAGTGTCTAAGTGACAGATGAGAAGGGACAATTGCGCAGAGAATCTTGCGATGATGGAAATGTTAACAGCATTCTGAAATACGTTTGGATACACAGTGTTGAGGACATAAGTATTTTCGTGTTTAAGTAAAATAGTTATATTTATGGGATATTTTTAAGTGCTACTTGTTTGGCAAAGCATGAGAAGGGCTATATTTCTTCATTGTTTCCATTATTCTTTTTATTGAAAAATACCAGTGTTAGTTAAACCTGGTTTTGAGAGGGACAAGTAGATTCTGAGTATGCAAAATTATGTTTTCTTACAGTTTAAAAGTGTCACTTGACTGTATGCTGAATTATGAAGCCATGATATGGTGTTTAGCACCATATCTATTTCCACTGAGTGTCCAGTGATGAAGTTATCTGTAAGCAAAATATTAAACATATGATGAAAACATTCTTACAGACAATTATACATATTTTTCCTTGACAACATACGGTGTGTAACTCCAACTTGCTTGTTTGAGTTTTTATCATTGAACCATTCTAAATTAGCTAAAAATTTGTTTTATACAGAAAATTATATCTTGCCTTCCATGCTTCAAAATACTTATAGAGTACTAGTTTGCATTTAACACACCAATATGCATTCAAATAAGGTTTAAACTTGGAAAGTGGAACAGTTTGATAGAGCCAATATGACTGAAATCCAAAGAAGAGAATGGAAACCTCTTTGCAATGTTAAGTAGTTGTTCACTGTTAGCAAAGATGAAACCAGATACTTGCCATGTTTGAAAACTGTAAGAGGTCAAATGGTGCCACGCTCTTACCATCCTCTTTTTTCTCCCTTTTCAGTGTGTGAACAGAAAATGGTAGGTCAGGTGGCCCTGTTTATTGCTGCTAAACCAGTAAGTGTTCGCCATTAGTAATGATCAGACTGTGTTTGCACATGTGCACTTGCCTGGTTTAAACATATGCCCAGTAGCTACATACTTTTCTAGACAGGTTATTCAACAAGGTTACACAATTTGTGCAAAGTGATTTTTTGTCAGGATTCTATATGCATTGATGTAACAATCCAGTAGATACTAGGAACCAGTTACTGCCCCTTGGTTAGGCTGCATGGAAGATTCATGTATATACAATAGTGTATTAAAGTAAACTTACAAAAGCAAAGAGCAATCACTGCAAATGTAATTTTTTCTTCCTCTTTGGGATTCTAATTTTAAAAGCATTAAAGAAGACAGCTGCTCATGCTGTGATATGCGCTAAACAGCCTGAAGGATGGAGAAAAATATATTTGTAGCTCATAATAACTATTGACCTTTCTGATATACAGTGTTCTCTGTGTTAGCTATTCTGTTCTATCAACAGTGAAGATTGAACATGACTTTTTAATAGAAAACATGGGGTTTCAAGCTGCTTTCACAAAGGTGTTTATGTATTGTTATTTTGTATTGTAGTACAAAGACTAAGTCCTGATGCCCTTTGTCTGACATCATGTTTGTCATAAAAAAGCCCCACTGTTACTGACTGTTTCACATGAGGAATTCAGTCATAACTGTTTTATAGTCGTGATAAAAGCATTGCTCCACTAGATCCAGAACACAGGTATTGAAAATAGAATCCTCCAAATATCCCAGCAGCAAAAAAGGTATTTTCTGAAGAAATAGATTCCTCAAGTGACTATATTTTCAGGGAATTCCACTAAGACTTCAAACACTCACTTTTTGTATTCATACTGTTGTTCCTTGGCATACTCAGGCTGCTGCATAATGGCTTGTGCTGGATGTCATGTGCTCTCAAAGAGTATCTTTACGATGCTCCTTTTTTTCTCTTGAACTTTCCTACTGCTTAGTTGCTGAGTACAGACACATCCACTAGTAGCAGCTTGACTGTGGCACTTGTGTATGCTTCCCCAGAGTGAGATCATCCAAACATCAGCTTTGCACCATGAGGTAACTCAGCTGCTCTCCTTTCCCTCAGGGAAAAGCTTCACCAAAAAGCACCTCCCATTTGGCATATGAAAATCTGGAAAGCAACCTCTTTATTGTGCTTTTTAAGCCCAAGCAGGCTGGCAATATTAAGCAACATCAGAAGGGACTTTTTAATGTTTGTTGGAGGTGTTTTTATGCCATGTGCTGGGAAGGAACTTTAGTGGGCCATTATTGGCAGCTCTAAACCACAGTTATTTTCACAGCTATGCTCTGTAGTGTCACTTAATGATTCACAAGTTACTAGGCAAGAGCAGAAAACTAGCAAGAAAGAAAAAAAACCCCTCAGTTGGTCCTTCTAGCTCAGGAAAGAGAGGGAACAACATCAGCATTTAATGACTGTTTTGTGCTGAAAGAAAACGCTCAATATTGTTTATAAGAAGCTGCTCAGTAAGGAAAATGATCATTTAAGTTGTGGAAACCAGCCACATCTTAAAGGCGATTAAACATCTAGTCCTCTATTCCTCACAGGACCATAAAACCCTTGGGGAATTCAGTGAAGTTTTTACCCTCAAAACTAGTCGGTGTCTTTTTTTTTTCCTTTGCTGGTTTCTCAATTCTCAGTTTCTTTTCTCCATAAACATTCCTTAACAGAGGGTAGATGCACTCTTGTTTATGATACTACTCTCTCCTAATATCAGGACCTCTCCCATCCATTGGGTGTGTCCTGTTTCAAACTTTATTAGAATTGCTGCAAAGTAAATAAGCAGTAAGGAAATTATACCACTGTGCTAATTTTCTTTGGGACTTTCACCAAACCTTGAAAATGTATGAGTGTTGCTGACCTCATATGAAACCAAGTCAAAAGGTCAAGTCAGATTATTTATTCCATTGCTTAAAATAAATTAACCTTAGATGTAAAAGTGTAGAGAGAAGTTTGAGCTTCATACGCAGGATGGTTTATGTACCACTCACTCACAAGACCATAACAGCTCTTTGAGAGTTGTTCCTGTCTATTTGATGAGCATGGGTACATTTGTGAGTGTTTAGATAATGGATTGAAGCCCAGTAGACTGTAACATTTCCAAACGCTTCTCAGAGTGAAAGCTTCCTACCATGATTAGTTGTGTTAATAACAAATCTTTATTATGTTGTTTTCAAACAGACAAAAAAGCTCTGTGTCTTTCATAGATCACTGACATACCAAAATTTGTTGTAAAATCTGTCTTTCAATGTTACAGTGTAACAAAAATCTTATTCGTATCTTCATCCTGGCAATACTTTATTTATAGCTCTGTCCTGGCTCTTAACTCATTCTTTATTTTACCAGATATACAAGGAGTTCTGTGGGATAAAGTTTACATGGGAGGTAATTGCATACGTTGGGAATTAATAGCCTGATAAGACATTTCTAGACTAGGAGAAGAAAAAATAGAAGGAGATGCACAAGAAGGAAAGCTTTGAGGCATTAAACAAAGTAATACTTGACCCTATCCTGGGCTGCATCCAAAGCAGCATGGCAGGCAGAGCAAGGGAGGGGACTCAGCCCTTCTACTCCCCTCTCATGGGACCTCACCTGAAGTACTGCATCCAGCTCTGGGGTCCTCAGCACAGGAGGGACATGGACCTATATGGGAGACAGCCCAGAGGAGGACCACAAGATGATTAGAGGGGTGGAACACCTCTCATACTGGGAAAGGCTGAGAGAATTCCAGTGTTCAGCCTGAAGATGAGAAGGCTCTGGGGCAACTTAAAGCAGCCTTCCAGTAGCTAAACAGAGCTACAAGAAAGCTGGAGAGGGAGTTTTTACAAGGGCATGTAGTCACAGGACAAGGGGGTATGGTCATAAACTGAAGGAGATTTGATTTAGGTTAGATATGAGGAAAAAATTCTTTACTATGAGAAAATTCTTTGCTATGTGTTTGCCCAAGAAGCTGTGAATGCCTCATCCCTGGAAGTGTTCCAGGCCGGGTTGGATGGGCTCTGAGCAACCGGTCTAGTGGAAGGTATCCCTGCCTATGGCAGGGGGATGGGAACTGGATAATCTTTAAGATCCCTTCCAACCCAAACCATTTTATGATTCTGTGATTCTGTGATTGTTAGTCTGATAAGGGTAGTTCAGATTACTTTGGTTTTGCAAGGATAATAGAACATTCAAAAATTTCTCTGATAATACTAGGGAATGCCTGCCAATGAGTTTTTACTTTAGTCTCTCCTACATAAGTAGTCAGTATATGGCCATAGTCAAATTAAAAAGCACACAGGGTAAGCTCATTATATATAATACTACAGGATAACTTTCCAAAGCATGGTTTATTTCTCTGCAGATCCAGCCATTTTTGTGCCCAAACTACAGTATGCATGTAGTAGTGTTTGCACTTGTAAAATCTGCAAACTAAGCATTAACAGATAAATATAGTTTGCACATTAAAATTGTAGTGCTTGTGAATGTGTGGTAGTTGTGTGAAACTATAATTTATTTTGCCAGTAACTGCATGTACAATTTTGCTTATCCATTAGTAAAACAGAATTAAGTTCTCTTAGAGAATTCTGGTTTACTTTTGCCTGTGGTTAATATTAAGTCTGGTGTATTTTGGGGAGCAGTAGAAGCACATTTCAGAGGTTGGTATAACCACATACACCAGACTGAATGCAGTCATGTGCAACTAAAACCCTAAACAACTGCCCATAAAGGATTTTAAAATAATAATCAGGAACTTGACCCAAGTGTTCCTGCAGTATTCCTACTTTCTTAAATGGGACCAAGCTCTAGTGGCTTAAGTTTCCCAAAGATAGGGAACCTGTGCTACTGGAGAGACATCCGGCATCCATCAATTTCTCCAGAAAGAATTGGGACTTTGGAGGTCCTGTGTGAAACTGCCAATCTTGTACATGTCTCAGACACTGTGGGGCAGCTCACAAGAGTGCTGTAGACCGGTGTGTGGGCAATTAAGCCTTCAGTCACAAAATACATCCCTTAAATGAAGGAACTGTTCTACTTTAATGCATTTCTAATAGTTTGTCTCTTTAAACTTTATATAGTTAAGCACTAGGTTTTTCACTACTTCTTTTGGAAGCAACTTTCAACAAATAAAAATTTGGGATTAACTATGCAAATTAAAAATATTAACTACACTATGTTGTGGCCAAACAGTTCAAGTCAACAGATTCCTGTATAATATCCAAGTTCTTGTAAATCCACAATGTATAAAGCAGATCAGATATTAAACATGTTCTCCCACTTGGCTGTTGTAACTAAATTCACTGCTACTTCACTGATTGGTGTTTTGCCTGAACACATGGACTTTTATCACATTAAAAAAACTTGTATATATATATTGAGTCTCTTGTTCTCACAGTTTCAAATATCTAAGCTTAACAGCATGCACCGTTACATGTGGACCATAGCCCAGTAATTACAGTGATTATAAAAATAATCATATCTCTAGATGTAAATATATATAGTATATTCTTTAAAAATTGTGGGAAAAAATGAAATAAATATATTACATGTAAGGCTTCGATGTCTAATTATTTGCAAAAAATTAAGGATTTTACATAAGACAACGTAAGTGCAACTGAGATGGCAGGCCACACCATCAGTTGTTGGATCTGGAGAGATAGTGGGGAAAAAAACAATGAAAAAAAAAACATTAAAAGATCTAGTTTTCAACAGAAGCCTGATGTCATTTAAAGTTTATATGCCTTTGAATTTCTAATAGGCTTATAGGTCATGAAAAGTGAATTGTCTTCATCTTGGAGGTAGGGTGACAAAAAAGAACAGTTTTTTATCTTGTCTGAAAACATTAACTAGATATAAATTCTTTATAGGAAGTCATCCTTCTTTCCATTTTTCTTTCGAAAGAGGTGCCCTGAATCTTTCCCTTTTGAGTGATGCCTTATCCAGATCCCAGCATTATTCCCCCTATGTAAAGGAAAGAACAGAACTAAGTCACCTAAAGTCCGGGTCCAATTCTTTACTTCTTCAGCTTTTCAGTAAATAGCAAAACAGAAATTTTACAAGTCTTACCCACTCACCTACAAGTACCGTGAATTTTGGATCCAAATCTTGTTATTCAGGATTTCAGTTTCCTGTTTATAATTGGGACAGCTTACAGCAAAAATATTATTCCTCCTTTTTGAAACGGTATTGCCTTGGAAGAATGAATGAGCCTCTGCCATCCAGAGTGTTAAATAAGTATTTCACATAGTCCTTGATTTCGCAAGATGCTGAGCACACTGGTGAGACCAAGAAGAGCACCTAGAGAATTTGCTACCTCTGTGCTTATTAGTTGGTCTCCAGGCAGGCTGCCAGTCTCCATAAATAAGCCTAAGTGGTTCATCCAAATACTCTAGGAATCTTCAGCCGTTTCCTAGAACAAGTTTTAGCTTCCAGTACTCACCCGTGTTCAGCCTGCAATCAGCCTGAACCCACTTCACTTAAAACCATTCGTTTGCACAATTGCGAAGTATAGCAACTTGCACTTATGGGAAATTAATTGTCTTAACTTGTAGCTTTTGAATTTTATTTGTTGAGCTAGTAGTTGTGAAAAATCTATATTTTAGTTTATAAAATTATCAAATTTGATCTGTGAGATACTGAGAGAGAATGATCTTGGCAAATAGTGATTTTTTGAGAGTCACTTTTCTGATTAAAGACAGTTAAGTACTCAAGGTTAAATTTTCTTAGTCTGTTAATGCCTGGTTACAGACAATAAACTGCACAGAAGAAACAGAAACATTTAAAAACTGCATCCAGTCCAACTGAAAATGATAGATTTATGTTACCTAATTATTCGTCTGAACATAATGATACTCGTTCCCTATGCAAAGGTTTATAAGACTTTAAGAAAATGTGACAAGAGGTTTGCAAGTGTAGAAGATAACAGGAAAAGAGCTCCTTTTTTCTTACTGTTTTGTATGTTCTCTTGTTTTGTTTCTCTTTTAAGAGCTGGCTGCATAGTTGGTGTTTGAGAATGTCTCTTTAAAGATGTATGGACATATGTTTTCAAGGAAGTGAAATGAAAGCCAGGTGAAAGCTTCCTAAAATGCTACAAAATCCAGAAAATCTTTTATGTTAAACCATAAGGGGTTTTTTTCCACCAATCTCCTCAAATTCCGTGTTGGTGTTTGGTTTTCCCTGTATAACTTCCTGTCTTCCTATGAATGAGAAGCCTATCTTTTCTCTGTTTGGCATGAAAAAATGCATTTTTCTCTTCTCAATTATTTTTAATGCATGTCAAGAAAAAAAACCCAGAAGCTGGTGAAAATTATTCAGCCTACTGTGGCAGTTTTTTGTTATTTAAGACATAAATCAAATGTGGAACTTCTTTTTTTTCCTGGGGGATGACTTGTTTATCTGAATTTGAATGTGCTTGTGAATCACTCATAGGGACAGTACTTGTGCTATTGCTGTGCAAGAGCAATTATTTGCATTGGTTTACATTGTTTTGCTCTATAGCATTTAAAGTAGTCAGACTGCGTACAGCTGTACAGTACCTCTGCAGATCCCTGCAGGATTAGAGCCATGGACCTCAGTCCTCCAAATAGCTATGGGCATGTTTATGTCCCATCAGAAGAATCAGAAGAAATCTTCCAGCGTGTGAAGTTAAACAGTGCATGACTGGTTTCTGGGGTCTGGGGCCAAGATTATTCCCAAGGCAAAGTCCAGTGAAGGATCAGAGATACAAGGTTTGTTCATAAAGAAATGCTTAGAATCACAGAAGTTCACAGAATCACAGAGTATTCTGAATTGGAGGGAACCCACTAGGATCATCAAGTCCAACTCCTTAGTGAATGGCCAAACAGGGATCAAACCCACAACCTTGTCATTATTAGCACCATGCTCTGACCAACTGAGCTAATCTCAGTAAGTTAAGAAGATAACAGAGTAGTTTTGTGAATTGGCTGCTATTTCATATTATTTTTCTATTTGCCTCTGTCTTAACCTTTTTAACTTAACCTTTTTAGCATTTGTGACACTTTCATATGGGTGTAGTGGATTGCAGCTTCAGTCCCTTTGAAATGGAAAATGCATTCCTTGTGTCTAGAAATCTCATCGTGCATTATCAGCTTTGGGAGTGGAAAGAGAAGAGGTTTATGCCTTTAGTAGTATCTGCTGAAGATGTTTAAGGGCACACAAAGGCAAGTGCTTTCCCAACAGAGTACACAATTACCTGCTTTGCAAAGACAACCCAGACTTACATTTTGTACTTCTAAGCCTGACAGTGTAAAATACTTTTATTCACATGCAGTAAGCATTGACTTTTTTCACATAATTAGCATTCTAAACTCACAGTTTCAGAAGTTTATAACTCAACAGTGGGTTTAAACTCAGTAAATTCAAGTCAGAAGCCTTATTTTTCTGTGTAAAAAGACAGCTTTAGTTTCTACAGTATCAAGCCAAGTGGACCTTGTTTAAAAGGTTTTTTAAAAGGTTTTAGATTACAAAAAAAATCAAAAATTAATTACTAGCGTTTCATTCTGGTATTCATCAGATTACAAGTCTCCTTTGATATAATTAAAAAAAAAAATAGAAGTGGTTCAGTGATAGGCATTTAAAACCAACTCCTGAGAACTCATAATGGACCATATTCCATATATTCCTGTGCAGATCTCACTGACATCGCTGGTTCTGTTCTATACAAATCCTGTTTTTAAAATCCTGCATGCATAATCACTGTCAGCATTGTTACAGTATCTACTGTGGGTGGGTGCAACTCTGAATGCAGATTTGCACTATCAACTCTAATGGCTCTCTTGAGACAAATTCAAAATGCTGTTTATAAGCTGTTTGGGACTTTTAGGTAACTAATCCCATCTCACACATACAGTCTCAGGTACTTTTTGTTAAAGAAAATCAAACACTTCAGAATACGTATTTATGTGAGAAACACTGTTCCAGTCTGTTGGATAAATTATGTGCATTTTACAACATTCACTTACAGAGTTGTATAGGTTTGTACATAGTATAATAACAGCAAAATGATGTTACTCTTATGATATATGATTAAAGGAGCCCAAAAAATGTCGGTGCCAAGTACACTTTACTGTATGTCAGTTGTTATCCTTTCTTTCATTTAACTGTGTATGAAGAGAAATTTTAATTTCAATTTTTTGGGAATCCTACATACATATTACAGCCTGATCTTTTTTTGAGCATAAGATATTGTGTGTTTAATTAACATTACTTCTGTATGTTTAGGTAATTACCATTAGAACACAGGAGGACATATTGTACTTATTGCCTGTGCTAGAGCATAATGTGCTGGACTACAACATCTACACTTGTTAAGCTGATTTTAGCATTTCTTCACACAGCAGGAAGAACCCATGCTGTGGTTTCTTAATGTACTCCTTAACTACTGCACTGTACTGTACAATAAAAATAATAATTAATTATGATCCTCAACTTACCAGTACTGCTGCTAACCAGGTGACTTTGGCTGCTGTTTCAGGGTTTCACTATCCCATACCCTGAAACGTATCTTTCCCTTCAGAGTTTTATTTCTTATGTGATATTGCTGAGCAGAGCTGAATTTTTTGAAGACAGGTTTGTTGCATGGATTGTGATGGCTTCACATTTGTTCAGGTCTCCAAGGACCCGCACCAATAAATGTGAAAGAGACAACAGCAGAATGGCATGCTTTCCCATTTCCACCAGGATGAAAAAAATACTCTAAATTAAGTCTAACCTTAAATGTATAATCTGTCCTTGGGAGAAAAAAAAAAGGATATAGCATCTTCAAGCTCTTGGCATCCCTTACGAGAAAAATTGGTTCTAAGGGTCTCTGATCTTGTGTTTTAGTAAAATAGAACTCCACGGCTGACTGACAGTTCTGATCTAAAGCATTTACGTTTAAGTTTTGATCTCTCTGCTTTTGATTAAAACTAATGAGCTCATTTAATTCAAAATGGGAATCTCTGATAAGAGAAATAAGGTTGATGTGATTGGATTAGAGGGGCAAATTAAACTCTTAGAGCAGAAGTTTGTGCTTATATAGTGTATTAAAAAGCTGTTGGCGTATTATGGTGTGTTAGATGATGAGAAAAATTTCATAGTAATTCATATTTAATCAGAAGAAATGAAAGTACTAAATATAACATGGCTCTGCTTTTCCCTCGAGTGATAAAGAGCTGTACATTTAAAATGACATCGAATTCATGCTCTCTAAAACAAAAAAATCTTAAGAGACACACTAAAGAAAGGGGCACTGTTGTCAGTTATCACAATAGAGCTGAAATGTTACAAACATGAGATAAGTTGACCATATTAAATCAAGGACAATTCAATATAATCCTTAGCTCACAAACAAGTTTTTGCGTTTCTATTGACTGCATAACAAATGCATCTTAAATACTTAAACACCTTCTACTAGTAGTTTGTACGGTTCTCCTAAACAATAGAAGTATAATTTTAAAATATTTTTTTTCCTTGTTAATTCCTCACTGAAATTGAAATTTTATTTATCTCTAATAATGCTTGTTTAATTTAAGCTGTTCCAGAATTTTCCCTTTAACAGTATTTTGGGGATAAGTTGTTTATCAGGGCTAAAAAATAGCAATCGTAAAGATCGTATACAGAATACCTCAGTGCTGATGCTATTTTACCATGGTTTATACTAAGAGTCTTAAGTATTTTAGGTGGTTGCAGTTAAGGGAGTGAGAAACGCAAGTGAGAGGCATACTTAGTTACAAGCAAGTAATATCCTTTCAGCTGGACTAAAAAGATAATTTATTAATGACTAATTAATCACCAATAATTGATGATATGATGACAATAATACGTGTCATTTACTTGAGAATTTTTGCCTTCACGTTGTTTAATGCTTTATTGATATTAAAAGCCCTAATTTCTCCTCAGTAATGCGGAAACCAAGGCACACAAATCCAGCAATGACTCACCCTAGGTATCATTGCAGTTGAGGAGTGGAGACTAGGGAATAAAAGCCTGCAGAATTTGCAGCCTATTTCAGGAGAAAATTGCTACCTCAGTGAGACTTTTACAAAATACTGAAGAACAGTTTTTAAAACAATGTCATACACTCTAGTGACATACTGTCCAACTCCAGTCATAACTAAATTGTGCAAGAAAGAGTTAATGAGACGAATCTCTGTTAAAAATTCTATGGGAAAAATAACTTGAAAATGAGACATACTGAGTATATGTATATTTTTGTAATTTTTTTTTTTTTTGCTAAATAAACATTTTCTAAATGAGGTAAATTGATTACAACACTCTTAGCATCCATCAGTCATTTATTTTTAGTGAGTTCAAGGATTGCACCTGAAAAATAGCTTAGAGGGGATGTATAAAATCTAAATTATGTGTGTATGTATTTTTTCTGTTCCCTAGTGGAATCTACAAACCCCAGTTTACTAACCACTGACAACACTCTAGAGCGCTCTTTTTTCATCCGAATGAAATCTACACTGACCAAGCGAGGAGTGCACATCAAATCATCAGGATACAAGGTAAGGGTTGCACTGCAGCACAAAATATTGACATATTGAAATTATGTTCATTCATGTTCCAGGAACACGTTAATAGTCAGAGAAAGGAGTTATTTCACATTTGCATATGTCTCATTCCTTTTGTTAAAAAAATCTTTAATACATATTTCCAGCCTGAGGTCTGGCTTGTGTACTACACCTCCATTACATTGATCGTTATTGTGATAAACATTGATGACAACAGCATTATAGCCTTCAAAAGAGCAACACTTCCAAAGTAAAGGTATCTTTTACCAAAGAAGGTGAGTCAGAGTAACATCACTTTTCCAACAATGGAAAATTACTGCTCATTTTGTTAGACTGTCAGTCATCTTTGGGTTATGTTTTTCCCAGAGAGGTAGGATTTCTTCATGCAGGCAGTATGCTATTTCATTTCGCTGCCATTCCAGCTGTAGGAAACAACAAGTCACAATGAGTACTTTCCACCGTTTTTCTTTCATTGTCTGAGGGGCATCTGCTGCTGGGGATCATATTTGCTGGATTTCAGACTCTTTTAAGATATGAAAGTCTCTTGTTCCTTATCAGTAGTAATCTCATTTTTCTTCAGTCATGTATCGCTCATAGTGCCTGTAGCTATCACTGGCTTTGCAGTATACTAAAACTAGAAGGAATAGCACATTTTTAACATTGTCAACTTGTGGAATGAAATATGTCATCCATTAAGTTTTACACAAGATAAAAGCGTGGTGCAAGAAAGTAAGTCTGAGAATGTGTGGGTATTTAGAGAAGTTGCTTGTCAATGTTCATTTAAAAGCTTTCACAACCATTTTGTTTCAGTTTTTAGAGGAAGATTGAGAGAAGCTTTAAAGTAAAATTCCCCAACTCAATTTTCCCAAAAAATTATCTGAGAATATAGCATTGTGGTAGATACCGGAGAAGTAAAAATCTAGCAGAAATGTCTTCTTTGCAAGCGCCTGGGAGTCTTTCTCTTGGATGGTTTCTGGGTCAAGATGATTAAAGTACTTGCTAGTACAAGTTTTAAGTCTAAAGCAGTGGTTTCTTAAGGCACCACAAATTTTGGTCTATATGCTGTTAAATTGTCAGCACCTGAAAGAATGCACTGAGAACTTGTTCATGCTTACAAGTCTGGGGAGGTATCAAGACCAGGAAGTGTACTGACTCTGAAGTGTCTTCGGAGGAAGAAGGAGAATGAATGAATGAATGAGCGAATTGGCAGATCATGGAGTCATAGAATGGTGTGGTTTGGAAGGGATCTTAAAGATCATCTAGTTCCAACCTCCCTGGCATGAGCAGAGGCACCTTCCACTAGACCAGGTTGCTCACAGCCCCATTGACCTGGCCCTGAACAATTCCAGGGATGGGATATCCACCACTTCTCTGGACAATCTGTTCCAGTGTCTCATCTGCCTCACAGTAAAGTATTTCTTCCTTGTGTCTAATCTAAACCTACCATCTTTCAGTTTGAAGTCATTCCCACTTGTCCTATCACTACATGCCCTTGTAAAAAGTCCCTCTCCAGCTTTTCTGTAGGTCCCCTTTAGATACAGAAAGACTGCTATAAATTGATCCCGAAGCCTTCTCTTCTCCAGGTTGAACAACTCCAGTTCTTTCAGCCTTTCTACCAACCTCATAGGAAAGATATTCCATCCCTCTAAACATCTTCATGGCCCTACTCTGGTCTATGTCCTTGCTGCGTTGGGGACCCCAGAGCTGGATGCAGCACTCCAGGTGGAGATCTCACCAGAGTGGAGTCGAGGGGGAGAGTCACCTCCCTGCTGGCCACACTTCTTTGTTTGCAGCCCAGGACAGAACTGGCTCTCTGGGCTGCCAGTGCACCTTGCCAGGTCATGTCCAGCCTCTCATCCCCCAGCATCCCAAAGTCCTTCTCCTCAGGGCTGTTCTTAATTCATTCTCCGCCCAGCCTGTATTTGTGCTTGGGATTGCCCTGACCCAGGGACCTTGCACTTGTCCTTGTTGAACTTCAAGAGGTCCACACAGCCCCATCTCTCAAGCCTGTCAGGTCTCTCACTTCCCCCCAGAGTGTGAACAGCACCATGCTGCTTTTTCAGGTCATTGAACTTAAACTAATTCTCATGATTAGGCATGGTCCACCCAGGCTAGGCCAAAGTTAGATCGATAGAGAACTTGCTTTGCTGGATGTTTTTGATGCAATAGTAATGGGTAAACATAGGGAATTTGTCTTTGAATCTTGTAGTCTCACATTTTTTGCCAGATGTAGGTAGGAACAAAAGGAAGATGTATGAGTGACTCTGTCATTCTGTTTCTTGGACTTCTGACAATCTAATGTTAGTCCAACATCAGAATAGGGCATATAGGCTGGCTTCACAAGGTGGAGTTTTTACTCATAACAATACAAATTCTGAAATTCACAGTAGACCCTTGAGTCAAAAGACATGGTAATATCTATCATATAAATACAATTTAATTTCTCTTAAAACAGCTAATGCCTCATGGAAGCACTTAGAGCCATAAGTGAGATGTCACAAGTACATCAAAATTAGTTTTGAAATATCAGATACCATTTTTTAGCCAGTTTTTCCTGAACACAATTAATGGATAAAAGGAAAAGGCATGATAGTCAACAAAACTGCCTGTAAATAAAACATTTGAGTTTTTCGAGTCAGCTTGAGTAAAATTGCATAAACAGTGTACAAGCCCTAGGCAGGTGTAAAAATAGATGTGCAGTTCTTCTGCTTTTTGATGTTTTTAAGGATTTTGTAACTGGCAGTATTTGGCTGAATTCAGCTGTGTCCAGCAATATGAATTGCACTCTGACAGTTTTTCAAGAGCATGGTTATTGGCACTCTGTGTTCTATGGAAGGATAATTATCCATGGCCACAGTGAGCCCCAGAAAAATAGTACATTCATTTTAGAAGGGTTAGAGCAAGTGAATATCCTTTTAACTGAGTTGTAAGAACTGCCTTGTTTAAACATTTTTGTCAGTTGGTGTATCAGACAAGCATAATAAAACTCAACTGCTTTAGTGAATGTCACTTTTAAGAATCTTAGTCATCAATTTCTAAAAGTCTAGTTCTAGAACAAACTTAAGGTCTCTTGAATTCATTAAGGTATGTATTTTATGAAAACTGAGAAAGAACCATGAGCCTTATGGATGTACATCTATAAGAAATTGTCAGCAGGGAAGAATAGTTGCATAATGTTAACAAAGATCGTGGGAAAAGCTGGCTAAATTCTGCATCAGAGGTCCCTGGAAGTACTTCAGCACTTACTCAGGAAACCCTGTGCCAGCTGGGATCATGGGCAGCAGAGTTCCTGCAGGAAATCCTTGTGAGGCAGGCTGACTATGGAGCCACTGACTCACACCTTCACAATACAACAGAGCACTGCATTTTCCATCTGTAAAATGCAAGGGCTCTTGGCTAACACCTTCCCTTGAGCTCTTGTAAGGGGATTCAGGGGTAACCCCCCTGAATCAGCATACAGCCATTCATTGGGAGCAGTTTGCTAGGAACTGTGTTATGAGTCATATTTTAGCTCTGTCAAAGGTATTTAGCTCCCTGTGGATTCAGTCCTCCAGCAGTGACAAAATTTTTTCATGTTTGTGAAGCAGTTGTGTCTTGATCCAAACTCTTGCTGAGCTCAGAACCACACTGTCATTTTTCCTTGCTTTGAGGACTGCTGGTGAATGTTTCCTGTAGACAGCAAATGATTAAGGTGGTCTGTAAGGTGCTTAGTCAATTTTCAGAATGAGTGGTCCCTGCCTTAGGAAAATCACATAAAAGTGAAAACAGTCCAAAAATGAAATTGATTAATCATTCAGGTTGATGTAGTCAAAACTAATTTTCTATCGAAAGAAATGTTGAAAAAAAAATCAGACTGATAAGTGTACACATAGGTATGCCTCAAAGAAACCCTGTTCTAGACAACTCTGACATGAGATGAACCCTGTTTATAGTCCCTTCCTGGAGTGATATAACTAGTTCTGAATTACACCTAAAGATGGAGGTAATGGCTTTTTTCCTTGAATTATGTTACCTTAAAAGTGTAAGTGGAAAAGTGATTACATGATTAATCCTTCCTTTCTCTTTCCCGTTCATTGTTCTCCAGCACTCTCCTTGAATTAGAATTTCCCTTTCTTAGTGCTCTTAGGCTCAGAGGCTTATATGAAAAGAGTTTACATACAGTACTAGAGAGTTATTAATTTTTCAGTTAATAAATTTAAAATCTTTAAAAACAGTGAAATAAAATTTAATCAACTGATAAAACACAGGGAAAACAAATAAAAAGAAAAAAATTATAATTTCATTCACTGCAAAACTCAGAATGTATTACCATTGCAGCTGTTGTCTGACATACATGCCAAGAAACTTACTGTTTGTTCTCCACTGAAAACATATCACATCTTCCTTTATTTTCCATATTTATTTTTGCACCAGTGAAAGATGGTTTGGTGTTTAATTTTGATTTTATCTTCATTTTACCTCCTTTTCCATTTGTTTTCCTCCCTTTGCAGGTCACAGTTCTGTCCACTTAAAAGTTATCCCGACTTCAATTTTTCTACTGTCTGAATTACTCAGTCATATGTCAAAGCTAATTTTAATTCAAAATTGCTTTGTTCAGGTCCAGTGATACATTTTCTACTCCTCTGCAGTATCCTATTATTGTTTTGTCATGTTTACTTGCCTGTCAGATTGTGCTAGAATTTTCTTTGTTCAAACTTTCGTGACCTGATACTGTTCTCTTGAATAAAGCTTAACTAATGGGATCAAGAAGTAGTCAAAGCATCAAACATCATCAGAGTCAGTAGTTGCCAGCTGTTTCCAGCTCATCAACTCATCAGAGGTGCTCGTATATATCCATACATGCTCCTCTACTGTTCTATGGAATAGCACTCTCATTATAAGCTGTTACAGAGGTGGAGAAGCAAACACTAGGAGATTGCCTTTTACTGTCACTTTGGCAATCTCTGAATTTAGTATAACCAGCATCTGTTGCCTCTCCATCTCCCATGAAGTTGGCAATTAAACATCTTGAAGACCCATCAGCAGAGTTAAGGACATCCTAGAAAACCTTCAGGCTGTCCCTTCCAGTGGTCATATTGCATAAAAATAAGTAAATTGCTATATATAAAAAAAAATTGGTTTGGTAAGTTTAGTTTAGAAATTTGAATGGTTTGTTGCACACCTAATTTCTGCAGTTCAGTAATGGAGAATGCAAGTTTGGTTAGCTATATCTCACACATCAGTTTTATGAGGTATATCAAAATATTTTAAATAATACTTAAAACTCTAGAAAAGTGTTTTCACAAATTAGTCTTGTAGTCTCCATGGATTCATCTCTTTTTTTGTGCAATGGTATCTTTCTACAAACTCATTTAAAATTAAACATTCGCTGAGACTGTACTCTCAGATTTGGTGTTTAAAATCATAAAGTCAGCATTCTTTGAAAAACAATTTTGATGATGGAAATCTAATTTTTTGGTTGAAATTGTATGCCTGTCACATTTCTACTATGAGTCATTTTCATGCTATTCCTGCCTTTAATCACTATGTAATTTTTTTTTTTTTTTTTTTTTTTTGTATTGCCCCCTCAACCCTCCGCCACTTTGTGGAGGTTNTTTTTTTTTTTTAGAAGAACTTGAGGAGTTGGACAAGATTTGCAGATCTTAGTTGAGCACTTGAAGTGCAGGTTTTGGCAGCATTTAGATTCATTAATCCAAGAGGGCAAGAGAGTCAAAAACTGTGTTAGAAAGACAAAATTACATTGGACTCACCTTGTGATACTGTTCTCTTGGTTCAATTCAAAAGTGAAATGATTGTTTCTCATCCAAGTGAAAGATTCACCTGGAATTCAGAAACAAGAGGTACCTATTCCAAAATCATTTTAAAGATGCAATATATCATTGCAGTAAACCACCTTCCACTTCAGGGGGATAGGATGGAGGAGGAAAGAGAAGGCAGGGGTTTTTTGCCTAATGCTCTAATGATTAGTACATTTTTTGGATGTGGCCTGTGCTAGAGACAGATTTCATTCCCTCCTCTGAATGAGGGAATTCACATATCACACTTTACAGCTTAGCCTAAATTCTTTCCTCCTCTTCTGATATTTTTCCCCCTTGAAATCTTTTCTGTCAAGTATTTTACTCTGTCCCAGAAAGATGTCCTGACCTTTCTCTGTAGGAAGAAAGAAAACTGCAGAATTTAGTATTTTATCACATGGTTATTGCCACACCTCTTTAATTGAGTGAAGAAGGAATAAGAAACCAACATCAGGAAGCATTATGTGAAGAGTTTTCTAAATGTCAGCACATGCATTCCCCAGACTTTTCAGCACTGGGAAGACTTAAAGGTAATTTGTCAGTGAGAAAGAACTGATCGAGAATTCACCCATGTAAATCGATGACCTTTTGTCAAAAGGAAGTCTCTTAGCTAGTAAAGATGCAGCATTACTTGAAAAAGAACAAAATACTAATGGGCCAATCTGAATCTTATGGGGTATCTACTTGTAGATATAAAGATATGGTCCAAGAAATAATGGTCTGCAACCGGATTAAGAAGATTGGGGTTCTTTTTATGCCTTGATATAGAACCATGAGATTCTGTTAGGAGAGCTGTCTGGAAAAGCTTGGTTCACACTCAGCATCTAAATACAATAACCAATTTTTTTAAGTGTTCAGTAGCTACGAATTCAACCTTCTCAAAAAAAAAAAAAAATTTCAGGGCTGAGCATCTTTTAAATGGGCTTTATAACACTGTTCTACCATCTGGAAAAATGAATATTTGTTAGGTATTCATTATTGCAGTAGCACTATTGAAATTAACCAGTTAGTGTTATACAAAAGGCCTTTTTAATAGCAGTCTTCTTTACAAGAAAGATTCAAGCTTTAATCATTCCTCACAATGACTGCAGCTGTAGTATTCCTGACACCTGTATCAGGATGTGTTTGTCCCCAAATATTGTCTTAAATGTTCAAATGGCCTCAGAGTTGTGGTTTGCTCCAAACTGAGTAAAAGGGAAATCAATTCTGGGTTCTGGAAGGGAAGAAAACATAAAATTGAGTTAGCACAGATTGCTTTCTGGGAGATTTTTTTATTTTCATGAATTCTATTATCAAAGAATAAGGGATATATAAAGATAATATTATCACCAAATTAGCAGTAATTGCCTTTGATTCTGGTTTTTAGGCAGTATAATTCTGCAGCCTCTTCTTTTAAAAGTCAATGGATGTAAGAGTGAGAGACAACTGTGAGAACAAGATTTACTCTGATACATAATAAAATAAACAAAATGGACAGAGAGCAGTTCCAAATCAAATCTGGTATTCTTTCAAGAACCAAATGCTACTGAGTCATAGAGGCAGAAAATGTTTGATACACTTTTACAAGTAGCACTAGTTATCTAGGCGTGTGAACTCATAGTGCAGTGTGAGACCCACTGAGGTATTAACAGCAGAGCTCAGTGAGTAGGGTGAAAGCAATGAGATCTCAGCAGAGAGGGAACCAGAAAATAACTCTAATTACACCTTGGGAGAATGGTATTGTGCTTCCAGGTAGGAATACCTACTGGGAAAGAGAGGTCTTCAGTCCACAGTATTTTCTTAAGTTATCCACCAATGTTGCTTACCTCTGTTTGCTGTTAATGACTGGGAATATGCCTTTCATAGGAACAAAGAAAAACACACAAAGCCAGAATTTGCTTTAGGACAGAGAGATGCTGCTGCCCACATATCTGCTTCAATTTGCTATTTTGTAACTGCTGCCAGTAGATATTTTGGCCCACCTCCTTTTCTTAATTTAAAGACTGTTTTAGATGTGCAAATGCGGACACTATTTGCTTTTTTACCTCTACCACTTGCAGCAGTTCACAGCTTTTGTCAAAAGTATGCTGAGAAAAAACAATAGGCTCATACATTGATTTCCACATTTTTCAAACTTTCACCTCTATGTGCAGTTCTTACCTGTACAAAGCATTATGTTTTATTGGCTTTTTCCTGTTGCTTATAAAGTCATTTCTGTTAATGAATGTACTTCTGCAACACTTGTCTGAATCTGAAAAGTGCTAACATACCAAGATATCAAGTAACTTGCCAAAGATAACAATGGCTGTTTGTATCAGAGCCAACTGTGATTACATGCTGTACTTCAACCTCAGCCTTTCTTCCTAGCATGCGAATATTGTCAAATCATCTCTGTGTTCCAGTGCACACTTCATTTTCTCAAGCTGGTACTTCCTTTGTTTTGAAGGTTGCCCTGAATAGAGAAAATGAGATGCCAAAGAAAAATGTTCTCAGACCAGATAGTGTGAAGTTTAACAGAACTTTCACCAAAACAAAAAACAAACAAACAACAATTTAAAAAAAAAAATAGGAACAAAACAAACAGAAAAAGATGAACTCCTGCTCTCAACTGGCCTACCACTGACTGTAGAAGAGCTATTCCAAAATTCTTCTCCTCAGAAAGAAAATAAAGCAGTGTACCAGTGGCAAAACACGTTTTCCTGCCCCTTGGATTTAGCCCAGGGGAGCTTCCTGGGGCTGCCGTTCCTGCCACCTTTCTGTGGGAGAAGAGCGGGGCTGGTAGCATCCACCTCCTCATCTGGCAGATGGCTTGGTTCATTGCAACCTTTGCTATTCTTATGTTAAGAAAACCCCAACTTATATAGAGACTTTTTTTTCCAATTTAATTTTTTTTCATGTCCACCCTAGAAGATGTCTCCACCCTAAAGACTTTACTTTGAAGCAATACATGTAATTAGTAAATGTAAAATTGGTAGGGAATCATTTATATTTGATCAAAGTATAAATATTAGAATATCAAAATACTCCATTTGCTGATACAGGTAACACTGGTTTGCATCTGCTATTCACTTTCTGCATGAATAGGTGTTTGCATAAGTTTCAAGCCCATCATTTACTCAAAAGCCAAACTTATTAATATATTTTGGTGTCATATGAAGCAACATTCTTCTGTATTTACTCATTTGACAAAATAGGAGGAAAAAAAGGCACAGAGCATTTCAGATATGTCCACCCCCAGTGTGCCACACATGAAGCCAATAGTTGAGCAAGAGCCGTCACACAAGGCTTTCATTTCCTGACTTTACCTGGGGCAATGACTCCTGGATAGTGATCTGGACAATGATTGCTGGTTTTACCATCTAGAACAGAAAATTGATCATGAGTGTTTTAGGGCATGTTTCCCAGAGAGAGTTGCCATAGTGTAAATGTCCTTTTTCTCTACTCTTCAGACTGCATATTCACCACTATATAACAAAGCCATTATGCCTCAGTTTCTAGATGTTTAAGCTGCTTCTGTTTCTAAATGTCTGAGCATGCCTCTTGATTTGTCTGAAGAATGGTGTGTGGTTGAGCCCATCTGCTTTACCCTGTGGAGAAAGCAGAATATAAATGTTTAGTGGAAAGAGTTTCAGTTTCTCCTTTTTACAGCATCATTAGGAAGCTGTCGTTCTAATAATAATAATTCCCATTTGACATCATGGAGGTAAAAAGAAATCACTGCTGACATCAAAAATGAGGTGATATTTCAGCAGTATTATTTCACTGAAGATAAAATGGAAGTCTTTATTACTCCCAATGCTTTTAAAGAAAGCTGAGCAAGGCTTATACTGACCCTGAAGCTTATATACCTTAATGCATCAGTATGAAATAAGAAATTTTAATTGTTACTGCTATATTTTTTGTCTGTTCCTCCTTAGAATCAAGAATTTTGTGCCTGCTTAAGGGAAAATTATCAGTATCTGAAAATAAGACTGAAGAGCACAATTACCTTAATTTTCTCCATTACTTAAAATTCATAAAAAATACCCCAAACAAATAAAAACACTAAATGTATTACAAGAAGTGGTAATTTTCGTACAAACTTCATATTGGAGTCTTTACTGAAAATTCATATAAATTGCATAAAGAGGTCTGAGCTCTGAAGAAGTTACCCTGAGGAGGATTACAAGTTTTATTTCGCCTTTTATGGATAAGTATTGTTGGGGTGTGCTCTGGCAGAGCATCCTCCTGGTCGCCCCAGAGACCCCCTCTTGTCAATCCGGACAGGGCTCTCCCCTGGATTGACGAACCAGAATCGGAGGGTGGCTCTCTGGGCAGTTCCCGAGTTTAAGCCTCGCCCCCCCCCCAAAGCTAGCCATGCCTCTTCTTCCAGAACCCTCCAAGCCGCTCGGCACCCCATAGGTGCATGCTGACGGTCTCCCCCTTGTTATCACCCCGTTGGTTGATTGTACCCTGGTTCCTCCCAGTTCCCCCTCTCCTATTGATTCTCACCCTAAACTCCACCCTGCTTTCCTCACCTTAAAACCCTTGGCGTGAGCCTTCTCCGGGAGTTATCGCTTCCGCCCGGATCCGGCTAATAAAACCTGCTGTGGTCCAAGGAAGGATACCCCTCCTCGTTCGTTCTTCGTCTCCGGGGTCTTTGGGCTTTCACCACCTCCTCCTCTGCCCTGAGGAGCGCGTGCAGCTGCCCGCTCACACGAAGCCCCAGCAGCGGCGGCTGCGGAACCGAAGGGGCGGAACTCGTGGCTGCAGGCTGAATCCTGGGTCGACTGCCTAGCCATGACAAAGGGGTCTGGGGGCAGCTAGCCCCGGTCGCAGAGTCAAAGTATTTTATTCTCTCTGAGCTTCTTGTGCTCATTGCTGTGCGAATTGCTTGCTATTAAAAGGACACAGACAAGGTCTGTTTCATCAGTGGTAAACAATGTTTTTCACTTTTATTTCTGATAGAACATTAGACCCTCCCATTCCCCTTTCTTTAAGAGACATATTCAGTTATAATTCCAGTCTTTGTATGTTTTTCCATCCTAAACCAAACAATATAGCACATCAGTGACTCTATCCAAATATACATGGAAAAGAGTGTATCTTACTAATATTCGACCATATTTCCAAAGCTTGAGATCTGTTCTTTTTCTACTGATTTGTTTGTTTGCTTGCTTGTTTTAGGGGACATTTAGAGAGTAATATAGACTGCATAAAATTAAAGGAATAGGATGCAAGGCTGGTGCCTTCAAAAGTGACAGTGTTACTCCCATCAAAAGAAAGTTCAAGAAATATGTATTCTTCCCATGGCTTCATTTTACAGAGTTGGTCACATACTTGCAAGTAGTGCAAGTCTCCTCTGTATAGCAAGAAATACCTGATCAAAATGTTTCAGTCTTTTCACAATCAAACTTGAGGAATTTTTGCAATTAAATATGTGGTGGGATCATCACATTATTTTGTTCCAGGCAAATATGTTGCTAACATAACAGTCACAGCTCATCTGCTGTTGAGTTGCTGCTTCTCAGTTATTCTCAGAAATAAGATCTGAATTCTTAGAGGCATGAAAATATTTAATGCTTACAAGCCTTTTAAAAATCAAAATTAGTAGATACCAGTTACAATGATATATTTAAATCTGAAATGAACTCTGCACTTCCAATGTAAACAAGTCTCATTCTGTGCACAAATAGTTTGGACATTTTCCCCAAGAATTTGTCGTGCATGAGCAGAAAGCTCAATTTCATTTCGTGTGAACTCAGTGGCCCCTTTCACTTTTGACATATTTTGGAAGGTCTGAGGTATTAGATAAATATTCTCTTCTTGGAAATTGTTGTCTCATTAGATTTTTTGTTAATTTCTCCTTGCTCAGAAATACATTTTTTCCTAAAATATCAGCTGCTTTCAGTTCTTGTGATCTTTTGCATTGTTGCATTGTTACAAAGACTAGATTGGTTAAGTCAGTCCAACACAAGATGTAGCACTGTGCTTAGGAGATACCTAAATGCAGAGCCCGGTTTCGCATAGCTCAGAGGGCATCTCTGGGTCCAGCCTGGATCTCCCACATTGTCCAGGGTTAGGAATGGGGCACTGGACATCACCTTTCCCAAAGAAGCAGGGAGCTGATTCTCAAGACACATGCATTATGGGTTGTTTTCAGTCATTTTATAGTCATATGCATTCATAAATTTTTATATGGTTGGAAGATGCAGACTTTGATGGTACAAAGCTCACAGAAGAGCTTTAGATCACTGGAGCAACCACAGACAAAGTTTATGTTGACAATTTATCAGCTCTTCTCCGTCAAGGAAAATTGTTTTTTAGTGCCTGCCTATTAGCAATCACATGCATATTATGAAATTGAGTTTTGGGGAGGACAGCCTGCCATCTGTCTTTTCTGTCTTTTTTTCACAATGCATCATTCTAAAGTTAAAACTTTCTGTGCTTCAAAATGAGGTAAAATATGAGATGTCTATAATAGAGACACTTGGAAAGAAAAATGTACTAAGTAGAAATGTAAATCTTTATAGACTTTATAAACAGGCAACTGCTGATGCTATACTTTATGTTCTAACTTCAATTGCCCTCCACATTTTCCACACGCCATAGTGCTGATAATTAATTAATATATATCTCAAGGAGAGTGAAAATTCTTCCTTCATAAACTCTTTCTGGTTCAGGGCACTTTTTTCTGTGAGTGAAATGGAACTGCAAATGCCTGATGTGGAGAAAGAAAAAGATGTGTGTAGGTTCCTTTTTGTGTTCTGATATGCTAAGATTTTATCAATAATATTGTTTTCCTGTAAAAATATCTGCCTCAGAGAAAATCTGCTGTGTAGCTGTCAGGATTACACCTCTTAGAATATACCTGTGGTGATTCTGTTAAATTGATAAAAACAGAACACTCTGCTGTGTAGAAGGATTGCTGAAAATATTCCAAAGCCCTTTCATGTGTAGCAGCACTTGTATGGCAGTACGTTTATTGTGCTAGAAATTCCATCACTGATTTTGGCCATTTCAAATTGATTCTGCAGTAACTGTAAGTAATGAACCTTACAGACAGAGCCAAGGAAAAAAACCCCAAGCCAATAAACTTGTGGCTGTAGGAATACAAATTGTAGAGTTCATTTAGCCTCAGTTTTTATCAAACCATGCAGTGAATACCCCACAAAGCCAGAAAATGTATCCAAAAAAATACACGGTGCCATAGCCCTGTCTTGCTTTAAATTTAACAGTTAAACCAGACAGTCAATTATCCAAAGTACATGTTTGTATGAAGTGTCCTGGGGATTTCACCTGAGATTTAAGGCAGGTGCTCAGCATAAGTAGATGAAAGTGGAGAAATTATAATAGAAGTTACTTAAACAGGATAACAAGCCAAATCCTGAGCTATTTTATATGGTCTAACCAATACCAGGCACCACTGAATTTCACAGGGGTGTAGATGGATGTGCAGTGAGCTACTAATGAATCACGAGGTCAAAGTATACAAAAATCTTCAAAATTTACATATGTTTCTAACCTATTTCTCTTTCTTTACTGAAAAGTTCTATCAGGTTAACAAGATATTAAGGATCCCATATATTTTAACAGAGAATTTAATGTGCTTGGTAAAAATTTCCATAGGAAAGTTTTCAAATCCATCTAAAAGATGCTGTTCTAAAGTTTTCACATTAGTTTTCTATAGGAAATCCACTGATTTTGATTTGTTAAATATTGCATACATTTCTCACAATCTTTTAGATCATTCAAAGTCTTACTTTACAAATAGACCATAGATCTAGTCCCACTAAATCAGTGGGCTGTGCAAGAGATTAAAGCATATATAAATTTGCATATATGTTCTACCCTCAGTTGTTACATGAAGAGCTAGCTTCAGATTTTAATTCAAATGCAGAAAAGACTAGTTTTCATCTACAGAGCTTTCTTACCCATGTTATAGGAGAGAGAAGAAAGGTCATGTTTTATTTTCTGTGCAAAAATAAATAAATGTTTGGCTTGGGTTCCTGCAAGCCCTGCAGCACTTCCATGCATCACAGCTTGCACGCTCATGTATCTTACAGTCTGCATTGAGTGCTGAATTTATTCTGTGTGTCTTCTTGTATGCAACTGCATATTTTTCTGAACCTTTGTGTTGTCTGTGAGAGATATTAAATCCTCATTTTGAGATCAAAATGCTTGAGTTCATTCTAGCCTTATATAGGCCACAAAGATATTTGTTGTCTAAGACATATTCTTTGCCTCTCTCTATAAAAAACTCTATTTTGTCAATTTGTCCACTTTACAACAGCAGCTGAAGTGACACACAGCAAAAAAAGACATAGAAACTGGGGCTTTCAGTTGAACACCAAATATGGTGAAAGCCATAATAAAATAATGAGAGTAGGGAATGCTATTTTTCCTTTCACTCTGCTGTTTTGTGTTCCAGTGAGGAACACAGTGAGGGAGTCTGAAGTCTTGTGAATAGCCCCTGGTAACTAAGAGCAAAGAACCCTTGCTCATTATCTCTACTCCCCTCCTGAATAAACATTTCAGCCATTGTAAATGAGTGTGACATGAAGGGCAAATGAATGGCTCTCATTCCAGATGAGAAACACTTGACAGCTGAGCAACCTGTAGGTTGTTATGAAGGTGCAGGTCCTGTGACCACTGGATGATGAGGTAGGCATACCATTTATTTCCCTGTGACCTAAGATTCATACTCTTAAATGAGAGATTCCCAGCCTTGCAGAGAGAAGTCCTCGGTGTTCAAACTGATTTTGGGTTAGGACTGCAGTGTGTGAAAGACAGAGCTGTTCTAGTTTTTTCTGGTCATTTTATTGAATTACATAGAAAAACTTAGCCAATTTTAAGGAAAGGTTTAGTGTAGATTGACAGATAGCATGCAACATCCCTACTGTATTTCATTTATAAATATAATTGATGTGGAAGTAATTTCGTTGTAACTTGTTTTTCAAGAAAAAGTATTCTAAGTGGTGGGTTAGTAAAAGAAAATTAATCTGTTCATGTTAAACTTGCCAACTTTTGAATTAATTGCATGAGAATGACAATCAATTAATAAATGTTAAGCAAACAACAGAAAATCAGTGAATTAAAAATTACTAAATTGATTCCAATGCAGAGACTGCCATAATTCTTTGGTGTAGATTCAAGAACACGGATCTTGTCTTATCAGTTTTTCCTCCCCATTTATCCACATTTAGCATTTAAAACAATGGTGGTTTATTATGATTTTTACAAATAAATTGCTATCTATTATCTAGCTTGGTGCATTAAGTGGATTATAGAAACAAATCATAAATAGTAGTCCATTTGTAGCTGTCACAGAGAAGGTCACAGCTTTGCAAAGACCATCCATCTCCAAGTGGATAAAAGATTTTTCTCATCAGAGAAATCTCATCCCTTGTCTGGGTGGACTTTTTCTGGTAATGACAGTACACATGGCTGCTCCTCTGGAAGGGTTGTCGTGGTGTGCCCCAGCCTTCTCCTGCAGCCCAAATCTCTGTAAAGCCTCTTTAGGGCTTGGGGTTTGCAGTTTCAATGCCAGCTACTTTCTTTATCAGGACTATATGAGGTGTATTTAAAACTGTTCAAACTAACACTAAGAACAGTCATTACTACTGACATTAGATCTTGGCAGACATACCAGAAGAATTTTGCCTCCTCTCTTATGATCATTCCTTTTCATCGTCTGGATGTGGAGGCATTACTCTCCACCTGCAGAAGCTATTCTGAAATTCGAAGTCGTATTTTTCATAAAATCAGCTCATATACCTTGCTGTCTGTTTTCCCTTTATACTGAAACTTTGTCATTTAGACTCATGTAAGTGTCATTGACATGAGGAAAGTGAAAGCATAATAATTATGGAAATGAATCTTTTTTGCCTATCTCCGCTTTTGCTTTTGTCACAGTTGTGGCATTCTGCAGGAAAGCTCACAAATTCTGTTGTCCAAGATCTTTGGGTAGACCTTGTGTGCTTGTATACAGCCAGCAAAAATTAAGCCATGCTAGGGGAAAGCATACAAGCATTAAAATAAACAAAACAATTGCATTTCACTGTAGGAACATACACCAGACACCATTAGCACAAGCAGAGAAACCTTAATATTAATGACATTCGAATAATAGTTCTCAGCCTTCTCCATTTTGTGTCTGCTTTACTATATGAAAAACTCAGATCTTTCTTCCCATCTAGCCACAAAATTAGGAAGAGTGAATGTAATTTTTCTTGACTAACTTCAGAACAAGTTCCGAGGCTGCAACCACAGGTGGAGAGCTTGAGTAGAACATAAACATTCCTGTCTTAATCAAGGTTGACTTGGGGAATACATTTCTGTCCTTACAGACAACAGCATTTTCTGTATCTTTTTCTCTGTGTGTGGGAAAAATACATTAATATCAGATATTTTGTTTTATCTAGTCCTTTCCAACTTATCAAGTCCTTGCAGAGAATCACCTAAGGTAATTGTTGGACTGCTAAGAACTATATCAAACAAAACAGTAGGAAAAAAAAAATAAAATAACCTCTTTATTTCTCCCTGGAAAGAAAGAAATAAAGAAACTACATCTGAAGTATACTCATTACTAGTTGTCTTTAGTGCAACAAGATTTGGTTGCCCTGACATACAGAGTTGAAACTTACTCTTTTTAAACAACCTTTTTACCCTTTCTCTTGCAGAGTGATGTAGCCATTTTCCACTATCCCCCAATACTCTGATAAACTGCATTGGAACTGATGCAACAAAAGTCCTTTTTTAGGTTTAAATTTCACTGCTGGCAAAAGCACCAGAATTCTGGAATAGTGAATTTCAAGAGAGTTTGCTCATGGGCAGGGATGACTGTTCCTTTATTGGAACCCTGCACACCTCAATAGCTAAATGCTTTCAACTTTCTTTAAATAGTATTAAGGAAGAAATATCCTCAAGGCATTATTTTTAAAGATGACTTCAAACATTCCATGAGGAAAAAAAATGCATCATATTTGAACACCAAGGGATTTGGAGTGGCAAATCTGTTAAAGTGAACTGGTCTTTTGAGTTTCAGGGTTAAATGAGTATTGACCACAAATTAGGGATGCAGACTAATGAAAATTCTGAGACATGCCAGATTCCTAGCTTGACCAGCAGTAGCCAGATTCTATAAGACATCATTTATAAATAAGTTAAATGTTAGCTAGATTTTAAATTATGTTTCATTTATTCCTCTGAATTCCACAAAATCCATTATAACATTTGCAAGAAGTGCAAGAAAATCCCAGTTTCTTAATCTTTTTTACTACATAGACTTAATTCTGCAATAACTCAATATTAAAAATTTTAGAGTTTATGTTTTAAAGCAGCTGTGAAGCAAACAGATATGCAAGGGTAAATCTGCTCATCTTGAATCCTTCTGCAAATGGTCTGCTCTGGAGGTCATATCAAAGAGATTCTTTTTCCAGCTTAAACCTGTCTTTTCTAAATAGATCTCAACCTGATCTCATTTAATGCATTGATGTCTGGTTTCTAAGTCATTATATTTGCTGTATTACATATCAAAAGGACTCTTGAGAAATTCCCCCGAATTGATAATTCTAATTTCTTATGTATAGCTACTCTATATTCACTCTGAGGACAGCTGTATTGTATGCTAAACCACGAATTGTAAAAATTGATCCCTTTGTATGTAGGTTTGTATTAAATTAAGATACTCTATTTTTTTTACTGTTTGTTGCCACACATGTGTTCCTGGTGTCAGTTTGTATTTGGCTGTTTGAGCATATTAAAGTTTTGCTAGTGCTTATGATGTTCTTGCCAAGAGCGCTCTTGCAGCAATCTGCACTAGAACAGTCTTTGTGCCAATTACTTCAAAAAGTATTCTGTTATAAACCCAATTTTTATGGCTACTTTTTCAGGTTGCTGTGTGTTGATTTCATTTAGTTTCTTTTTTTTCCACTTTTTTAATGTTGATCTTCAAATGCTTTTAAGTTTTGCATTATGAAAAGACAATACAGTGTTGATAGAGTTGTTAATAAGACATCTATTAAAGGTTCAAAGGTATTAAAATAAAACCTAATAATTTAAATTACTAATACTGCATATATTTAATGGGTGCTGTTTAATAGTGGAAATTTTTTAATTCTTATTGCAGGGCCTGATTATGAAAATGGAAACCTTTGCAGTTACATAAAGAAAAATAACTGAAAAATTATAATGTGCAATGACTCAACACAATATTTCTTGAGTTTATCTTATAAAGCTGATTTCAGGAGTGTCAGTTCTACAACATCTTTTGTTCAGAGAAAAGCAGCTTGCTAATCCATTGCAGTTAATGAAAAATCACAACACAGGAATGTCTTATCATTAATGTATTTTACAATACAAATATGCTTTTGAAAGGACAGACTTGTTCATGCAGCTTTTACTACTGCAGTGTATACCAGCGCAAGAGCAGACCTCAGAATTCTGACATGAGAGCCATCATGGCAATAAAGATAGATATGTGCCCATATACAGTGCAGGAGACTGTGCTATGCTATACTGAAGAGTAACTGCTTATCTATTATCCCAAATTAAAAACATGTCATGTGTCATGTAACAGAATGAAAAAGCCGTAAATTTAGGATCTAATAATATTCATCTAAAGAGTCCATAAATGCTTGAACAACCTCTGGTCTGCTGTTCATTTCCCAGTGTGTTAAGATTTGATAACTCTTGAGAAACATTTGTGCACCCTTGAAAATGCCTTTTTTTTTTTTTTTTAATGGCAGCTTTAGGAATTGTTTATCATACAGCAGTCTTCCATTACTCTCACAGAGTATTAAGATAGCCTTAACCTAACCAATGTAACTTGGGCAATCTCACATTCTTGTTTTACCTTCACACTTTTTTTGAGAGTTAGAAAGCTGCCCCCATTCCCTTCTCTTTAGATTATTATCTAGTCAGAGGTAAGTGGGAGATAAGACCTTCTGCATCCCGAGCTTGAGGAACAAGCAGTTTGTTGCATGTGTGCTCCAAACAGTAACTTTAGCACAGAAGAGATCTGTTCCCTGTGGTGCACTTGAATGAAAGTGACTGTGGTTATTATGCTTGCTGCTGATCTCAACATTCCTCATATGCGATCAATAATATTCTACTCAGGTCACTTTAGGGATTGAGCAAGTGCTATGAACTGAGCCTACCACCCTGGCTTGTTTCTCACATGATGCTTGTTTTTAAGCACCAATAAGTTTGAGGTCTCATAAGGATACTTTTTTTTAAAACCCTTAGGATTAGCCTAAATTCTGCCTGTGACTATTTTAAGCAGTAGAATAGCTTTTGAATCTTATTAATTCGAGAGAGTGATAACAGAGGAAAGATGGGAAAAGCCTAAAGTGTCTCCAAAAACTAGTATTGACTTTTTAACAATAAAATATGTCCTGAGACCAAATATGCTGTTTAAATGTAAATACCATTTCCATTTTCAGACTGTCTTTTGCAGGTGTATTTGAAGGGATTTGAAATGTACTTGTAGATGGAAAAGAGGCTATTGACCTTGAAACTATGTATGTGTTAGGAATAATGTTCCCTCTCCTTGAAATCAGACTCGTATTCTTTGAATGGGTGCTCAAGACCACAACTCTGAACAGTGGTTTCACATGGCATTCAGTGCCTAGCTCAATCAAGGCTGACTGCAAAGCTGTTTCTCAGGAATCACAGATTATTGGCTTGTCTTATTTTCATCCACCGTGGTTCTGAATGTGACAGTGACAATCAGTGACAGCTGCACTAAATACTACATTTCTTTGTTCTGGTGCAGACTTGATATAATAGCAGGACAAGGTTGGTGTGTAGAAGCAATGTCTTTTATTAGATGGACTACTGTAGTCAGAAAAAAAAAAACAGATATACAGGGTTTTCAGCATGCAAGCACTTTTTCAAGGCTAAAACTGAAGTAACAAATTTTTGAATGAAATAAGTTTTGAGAACAATTACCGTAAGTAGACACATCATGAGCTTATGCTGTCCAAGAGAAAAGATAGATAATGCTTATGAAGTTGGAGATGGCTGATGTTAACAAAGGAAAATGATAAAATGGTTATTTTATAGATTAAAAGAGATAGCAAATCTAACATTGATTCAACAGGAACATACAGCTACAAACTTTACTTTACGTCATGGATGAAACCCATCATGTAAAGCGCACATGGCAAGCCCAGTGTGTCCTCTGTATTAAGCAAAGTGTACATGATGGAGAATTGATCAGCCTATGCACAACAAGTTGGATGCATTTGGGACATCTCAGACTTGCTGCATATGTGGGATGATCCAACATATTGCAATTGTAGTGGCTCATTCCTTTTCAGCACCAAAATATCATGTTCCGTGGGATCTCCTGTTAGTAATACTGTAGTATTTATAGAAATGCAGTAAGTCTGAGAAAGGGATATGGAAGTATTACAGGAACTGCAAACACATGGCCTTACCAGACCTCTTGGATCCCAGCTTCTGCTAAATGATAAGTATAAACCAATGATGTCTTTTCCCAAAGCTTTCATGAAGACTGGGAGAGCAGGCTTTGATCTCAATGAGGATGGGGCTGTGGAACCACAGAAACAAATTACTTCTGACCATGCGAAAACATAAGCAAGTAGAAATATTGTAGTAACTGCAGTGGGACACAGGCAGGAAAGAAGAGTAGTGTGGTAGATAAAGAAAGCTATGCTGAAGTTTAGGTTGATAGACATAGTTATATTTTTATTTCAGAAAAGGAACAGCTCTGAGATGTCATTGTGTAAATTCCTGATATGAAACTGGACTCTGTTTTCTTATAATAGTCTAGAGGAAAGCCTGCTTCCAAATGTTCACTCTTACTTTAGAAATCACTTGAAACCGTATAGGAACTCTTTTCCTTGCGAAGTGTTAAAACATTTGTCTCACTGGTGTCACAGTCAGGTTTTGAGATGCATGTGTGTGTATCAGTGAGTGAAGAAGCACACAACTCTTCGAAAGAAAAATGCGAGAAAATGGGTATAGTTTGCAAGATATCTCTTTGGACGACTTCGTTGGTTTAAATTGGTTGTGTTTTAAAGATTTAGGTGTTGATTTTGGAAGTATAAAATAACATCTTTGAGAGACCAAAACAAATATATGTATATCTATATATATATCTCTATATATCCTTCAGAAACGCAGTTGTTTCTGTAAAGGGGGATAAATGTGTGTGTAAGTTGTTTATAAAATAGCTAAACAAGTACCTAGGTGCACAAACTACATTAGGATGTTTTTGTATGTGACTGTTTTCTAAAAAATTAATTCTAAGCAGTAATTTTAAGATTTCAAATTTAATGCCTCATTAAGTGAGCTGGAGGGACAATTTCTGCCAGTGCTGTGGTTTCACACACACAATAAATTGGCATAGTCATTTACACAGACAACAAAATAATCAGTTTAGAAATTTATTTCAAATAGAAGTTTAAGTTTTGAAGCACACAGAAACATCTGAAAGGTGAAATTCACAGATTTTTCATGCTTGCAGGTTTTTATAGCCTCTGGTAATGCATGTCCTTACTCTGACATCACATGTGTGTGAAAAAATGGATGTAGTATTTAAAGATGGCTTTTGACAAAGAAAGTATTTCCATCTTCAGAGTTGAGATTTAGCTTTAAAGGATGATGAGCAGGATCCAGATGTGTTTTTCGATCGCTGAGCTTTACTTTCCTTAAGTATTGACAGAGGGAAGGTTTTATCAAGGTCTTTGTGATGTGCTTGTTTATAATGAGTAGACATTAGTAGAGCACATCTAAGTGCATATTGGTAACAGATGACTAAAGAGAGCATATGGCAGGGAAAAGAAATATATATTTGTCCAACCAGTGTGGCTTGTTAACACTCCCACACTCATAAACTGTGTTTACTTTTGCTTACAATATTTTGTAAATCCATTTTCTAATCAGCTAAAAACAAAAGCCAAATAATATTTTTTTCCAATATTGGAGTGTCAGGCTAAGTTAATTTAAATTTTTTTTTTAAACAAAGCAATTAGGCAGTACAGAAGGTTTTCACAGTATTTGTTTTGCTTCAGCATTACATCTTTGCAGCAGTATATGTTATTTCTATTTCCCACTGTTAAAAGTTTTATTTTTGCAAAATGTTTTTTTTCTTCACCCACCTGTCTATCCAAGGTTACTCTATAAGCAATAATATAGATCAGAATGGCCTGAACAAAATCCTTGATCAGGTCACGTGGTGTGTTTCAACCATGAGATTTCTCTGTGCTTCTATAGGATGAATCATAGAATCATAGTTACATCTACTAATGAACTGTTTGTAAGCAAAAAAATCTCTGAACAGTTAACCCAGTCCAGCTCCCAGTAGAGTAAAAAAAGGAGTCTTGTTATTAATTTAATTTTGGAGGTAGATGAAGAAATTATGGGGAAATCTGTACAGCTGTTGACATACAAAGTTTCTGATGATCCTGGGATCAGGAATATAGCATTCACCCACATTTTTGTAATAGACAGAACACAGTATCACTGCCTTCTCTTGCTGTGACACCTAAATGTGCCTGTCTATTCATATGGCATTATTAGAAAGAAGATAAAGATTGATTAGGACTTACTTTTCAGAAGGAAGCAGTTATAAAGAAAACTGCATGGAAGAGCTGCATTTACTTTTTATTTTCAGTGTTCCTAGCAAATTTTTATTAAATATTTACATCTGGAGCCAAGTATTGTCCTTCATAAAACAGTTTATTGTTGCAATTTAGCTTCATTAAAGTCATGATACTGCTTTAGGATATGATAGACTAGTGCTGTGGGATTGAATTATAAAGAGATTAATTTTAGCTACGGGAGATAATTGACCCTATAATTCCTATCACCCCTAATCCCAGTTCAAATGAACCAGTGTTAAAAGTGGCAATGTTCACAATATAGACAAGGTCGTGACAGTTAGAATTGTTTTTTACTACCAGTTAGGTTTTCCCACTTGGTGCATTTGACTAATGTCATAGAAAGGGATTTCAGGCATGGAAACACAGTTTCTTTAGAGGCACACAGGCACTAGAACTGATGGGCAGTTTGCTGTACATTTCCCAGTGTATAGAATCAGAATGCAATTGAGTGGTGACCCCTAAAATTTGAATTCATATGGGAATTCAGAACATGTTTTGATCCAGGGTAGAGTTAGGAACAAGCTAAATAATTTGAATCTGGAAGCAAATTCTCTTGAAATTCAACAATGTTAATACATGGTTCTAGCAGGTTTGGAAGTGTCTCTTGGGCAATACTACATCTGAAGTGTATTTCAGATGAAGAATCAGAAAAAAAGTGAGGTACTGCCTGAAGAGAGCTGTTCGAAAGCAAATCATGTTGATATTTAGCTGCAAATGACATAAAGGTTTAGAAAAACACAAAGAAGAGATAAATATGATATAGCTTAAAAATTCCCTGAAGTGTTAGTGGCAACTTCAAACACATTAGCATAAGGACCCTTATGAAAAAACAACAGGAAAATAATACTTTTGCATAGCACGTTCAGTGCTAAGATAAATTTTCACATTTTTACCGGTTATCCATCAGCATTTTTCCAAGCATTTGCAGATTTGAGTTTTGCAGTAAGCTGAAACTGCATGATAAAAAGAGACAGATAATGATAAAAAGCAGATGTATATGCAAGCCTAGCTAGAAGGAGCAAAATATACTATTACTGCCCCTCCTGTGAAGTTAATCCTATTTCTTTTAGCTATTTCTTCATTAGTTAATGAGGTCTTAAGAAAAATAAATAATTAAAGTGGGTTTGAAGTGGTGTTTTTGCATCTTTGCCTTTAGGAACTTTTTCAAATATTCATAGAATAGTTTGCCCTTGAAAGGTGCGTTAAGTGTGAGTTTAGGCAATAGTAACTTTAAACATGGGTGGTCAGAAACCTATAATTGAAATGGCCATACACGCAGCTAATCACTTTCCCCATTCAGATTCACCACACTGGCTAGGCTCAAAATGTAAAATAGTGGTGAAAGGAGATGTTTCAATGATTAAGTTAAAAAAAAAGAAACAAACTTCAATCTTAGATTACAGACCTGCTTGCATGAATTAGATTTGAATTTGGATGCACTTTGTGATTCACAATTTTAAAAATGAAAAATTTTCTTGTCTCTCACTTTCTATTATCAAGCTCAGATCAGAAGTAAAGAGTTTGTCTTCTATCTTTGTGAGATGAGTATCAGTGCATTTATTACTACACCCCATTTCTGTCACTTCCTCCTGTGCCCTGGGTATCAACCAACATCTCTGTTGACCTCTGGGTAGCGAGTCTGGGATGACAGAGAAAGGGGCCCTCATCTCCTGGAGGTCTTCTCTCAACGTTGATGTTTTAACACACTCTGAGGATGAAAATCTGTAAGAGCCTGCAAATGCCAACTCTTATGCCTCTCTTATCCATGAGTACAGGAACAGCAGCTTCCATTCTTATTTCAATATGCTGTATTTATATTTTTTACCGGATAAAACAACCTTTTTATTTATCCACAGAACTCCTGAAGGAGTGGAACTGGAAGTGGTGAATTATTCTTTTCCCAGAGTTTCAGTTTCCTCCATTTCAGGCAGCATTCTTAGAACAGGGCTGCAATTCTTATGGATGCTATTGGATCCACAAGCCAATAATGAGCCGAGCATCTTCTGGTATTATCTTGTGCATATGGAAGAAAACTACCACTCCCAGAGCCCCCCATACATGCCTAGTGCACTAGGCAAAGCCATTACATGTTTACCAACTCTTTAAATGCTTTACTGTGGATGCAGGAAGACCATCCTGCATCTGAGCTCATAGATCACCTGTAGGCTGTTGCTTCTCAAATTGCCACCCACAAAGAAGAAATTCAAGGTAGTGAAGAGTGTCTCCATGGTGTAGGTGACTAAAAATTCAATTAAATCCATAATGTTTCAAAACTGCTGGTCTTTCTTGTGTCGTATTCAATTTCCAAATGTTATAAAATGCTTATTTTATTAATTTCCAGCTTCATTATTTCAGTTTTATCCCACTCTCTCTTTTGTTGAATTTCTACTTTGTTGTTGTTTTCTTTGTGTAACAACCACCACAGCAAAAATCAATACCATGGAAGTTCTTAGGTTTTTATTTGAGGAATGTGAAGCATATGCCTGTTATGTCCTTTTTGTCATGAGGACATATAGGGCATGTAGACAGCCAGTATTAATAAGCTTAACAATGATACTGGCAGTTACTTAGTACAATTTTAGACTGTGTTGAGTGATCTGTAGGGAATAGTAATGCTATCCTTCAAAAGAAACTGATGTCACAGTTGCATTCAGAGTTCACTGGGTATTTTTTGTTGTTTTTATTTTCCAGGTGATTCATATAACAGGCCGGTTACGTCTGAGAGTATCACTGTCACACGGACGGACAGTACCCAGCCAAATCATGGGGCTTGTTGTCGTTGCTCATGCTTTGCCACCTCCTACAATTAATGAAGTCAGGATTGACTGCCACATGTTTGTCACTCGTGTGAATATGGACCTCAATATCATTTACTGTGAAAATAGGTACAGCCTTTAGATCCTTTGTTTCTTTTAGTTGTGTATATTCTATGTTCCATGGGCTTGGCAAGAAGTTTTGAAATTTTTGACACTTGCAATGTCATCCTGGTGTTGTATGAGAGCACTGAATTCACTCTTATCATCACCACCTTCATTTTCAGTACATTCTTACAGGATAAAGGTAAATAAAAAACTGTAATTTGTCTTGCTGGAATAGGGGAAGATACACCAGGAAATATTCCTCTAAGCTTTCTCTGCTTTTTACAATCTTTCACCGTCCCTCTCAGAGGCAAGATTTGGGACTAGACAGACGTTGGTCTGACCTGTCCTTATGCTCCTCCATCCTCTCCTCCACAAGTTTTTCTGTCTGAAGTTTTAAAGTTTTCCATTTTTGAACTAATTTGCAGATTACAGCATATCATGCTCAGTGTTTAATGGAACAGAAGCACAGATGGCCTAGATAGTAGGCTAGAGAGGTGGGATCTGTTGCAGTTAGAGGTGGGAAAACGAATAAAACTGGTTAAGGGCATACTGGGAAAGATAGCAGTGAAATGGGAACAGGTGATGAAGAGTTGGTTGTGGGGGGCTACATTTGATGTGATACTGACTAGTGATCTCAGAAGGTGAAAGAGAGGATTTAAATTCCGCTGCCTGCTCCGTGAGAGTTGGGTGCCAGCAGCACTGGGGGCTCCTCCTGGCAACCTGTCAGGGCAGGACATGGCAGCCAGGGCCCATCTCACTACTCCAGAGGGGAGCAGGGCAGCTTTGGGGCACAGGGGCAGCTCCACCCCTGGCACTGGGCATTTCCCTGAGGACAGGCAGTGGAGTGGGCTGGGGTCAGGTCAGGAGGGCCCACGGCCAGGCAGGACTATGGGGAGCTGGACACTGGCAGGAGCTGCCATGGGGGTCTGGGGTGAGGGTTGAGTGGGGGAAGGCCTGGGAAGCAGAGGGGCTGATCAAGACCATTAAGACCTCAGAGTCCTGAAAAATAAAAATATAATCCAGGGAATAGATATTTAGAGCAGAGTGAAAATATGTGAGAAGGAAATTGCAAATAATAAGTTTGGGTCCATTGATGGAAGTCTGAATTATGGGAAAAAGTTTGGAAAGGAAGAAGGAAGGTAATGCAGCCAAAAGGCATTTTGTGAAGGGGACTTACAATCAAAAAGTGGAAGAAACAAGGTGTCTACTGCAAGCTTTTCTTGTGACAGCAACCATGGCATATTATAAGTTGAGTGGAAACTCTGTGATATGAGCAATCATAATTGTTCAATCATAATGGAATACCTATGATCAAGATAGCACTTCAATATAAACTTTTATTAAAAAGGATAAACTCAACAGTTTTGTTGAATCAGTATCTTAAACAATTTAAAATCATCTTGAATTTCAGTTATGAGGTTGTCTTTGCTGCCACATTACTTCACTACTGCAACACTTTTTTTAATAATATTGCTTGACTATTAGACAGAATACTTCATCTACACTTCCAAAGCATTATCTAAAAGTGAATATATTATTCTCATTTTTAAACTTGGAAAAACTGCTTCATGGAAAGCAGCTTACACAAAGTCACAGAGAAAGTGGATAATGGCAGTAAACTTTGGGCTTTTTGCCTGAGACTCTACCCAGTGAGCATCCAGATGCTGTATAATCTGGCAGCTGGCAAAAGAGCTCTGGAGATTAGGAATAGGATCTAGAACAAAACTCTTCCTTAAGTCTTTGATTTCACTGTGATCTACCTAGGTAGTAATGGAAAGCTGCTACCACGGCAGAGTTTTTCAAAGGCCTCTGTGAAATTAGTTGCTGATATCTATCCAGTTCCCAATGAACAGATTCACTTTTAACAAAATCACCTCCACTTACTGTTACCTTTATTGGCAACCTCCATAAAAAAAAGCCAGGAATCAAATAGACGTGAAAAATGAATTGTTCCATCAGGTCAAGTATGATATGAACTTTTAGGCCAAGTTAGAAAGATTTATGCTTTCTCTGCTGCGAGTTTGACATTTTTATGAGCCCTAAATTGTATATGTGGGGGTTTTTTAATTAAACATTTTTCTCAAACCTTTCCTTTATATTCATGTAGCAATAAAACTTTCAAATGCCTGAGAAAGGCATCACTGAAAACTGTAAAATGCATCAGGTGAGGTGCACTGATTGGTAATCACATAGGAAGGGCATGGTAAACTGTGGTAAGAAAGAAAGCATTGAGCTTATTAATGTTTTTAATTTTTTAAGCTGAAGGCAACATTATAAAGCAACTTTTCCTTGTTTGTGATGGATTTTATCTCATGCTAATGCAGAATGCTTATGGTGGTACTTGAATGTGTGTTGCAATAGTTCCACTTTAGGCCCCTGTATCACTGCTTAAAATCTGTTAAAAATAGTTTCTAAAAGTAATTTCAAGTAGTAGAAACACTTCTGCCAGTGCTGGGAGGTGAATGTGATCTCACTGAGGCAGCAGGATTGCCAGTCATGGAAAATGAAGTAAGACTGACAGAACTTGGATTTCATAGCAGCTACAATGCAGAATATGACTGTAAAAACTGGAGGAATGGAAAAAAACTGAAGATGGGAAAGAAGTAACTGAACAGCTGATTGAAGCTGTCAGATTAATTATCTGGGTGTTTGCCAAGGCTGTTCTCTGAGTCAGGGAAGTTGGGATCTCTCTTCTGGGATTATAAAAAAGGAGATAAGTATCCCATCCTGAATATATGGGCTTGACTCCTGGCACTTGCGGGCAGCCACGAAATTCTTTGTGGTGCCACAGTAAAGCAAGCACAACATTGATGAAAACAGAGAAAAATGGATCCATGCTGGGCAAGCTGTAAGCACTATTTATGGAGCAATGGGGAGTTACTGGCAGCTGCAGGGAGTATGGAGCAGAAGCCATGCCACTTAACTGAAATGAATGCTCACAGTGGACCATTGGATCAGCAGGGGTGAGATCAATAGTACTCCTAGTTTTCCAAGTGGTTGCCTGCTTGCAACAGCAGTGAGCAGGAGTGACATTACTCAAGTCTTTGGGTGCATCTTGTTACTTTCCTCTGAATGAAGAGATCTCTGGAATCCTGCACTCAGTGCACAAACTAGCCAGCTGTTAGCTTCCCTCTGAGACAAGATCTGTTAGCTAGTACACTGGCTATTTCTAACAATTAATATTTTTCTTTGAGAATGTAAAATACAGATGTAAAATTTTGTTGCCTAAAACGTGGTATGTTAATCTGTGTCTATTTTACAAATATAGGATTTGTGTCATCTAAGCTTCACCATTTAGTCTAAAATAGTCTAGGATTTCTTTATTAGTCAGTGGAGTGAGAAAAGCACCTGCAGAGGACAAGTCATCTCAGATGGTGATAAATAACTAAAAGCAAAATAAAGAGACTGCTGCTAGAGTGCATCATCAGTCTGTTTTCAGAATCAACTGTTAAGGACTGGAGACCATTTGGAGAGAGACAATAGCCAGTTTAATGTGGACTGTGATACCACATCTGCTAATATGTGCCCAAAAGGAAATAACTACATGGAAGAGGTTTGGCTGGTTGGCCATGACAGTGGTTGTCAGTAATTCCTTCAGATATACAGAAACAGTCCTGTGTAGCAAGCCTCAAGCCTACAAATGTGTGCACAATTTCAGCAAATTCAGCAAAATGCTGTACCATATACCTACCTTTAGATTTCAACCATGTTAACAGTCCTGAAAGTCAGTGGAACCATTGATCTCCTCAAACACAAGCCTATGTGTATGTTTTACAGGACCACAGGACAGTGGCCTGCCTGAAGATTGCCCCTTTCTACTAGGCTGGCAGGGTGGGGTTTCCTCTCCCTGAACTTACCACAGAATGTACCACAATCATTGCAGATTATTTCAAACCCTAAAAAAATTATTCTATGTCCAGAAAACAGACCTAGTTTCAAATGCTTGTGTGAGCAAGACATTTTCCAATTTTCTTTTTAATTTCTGTACCGTGTTTAAGGACGCTGACACCTTGACACTCCGTGATAAGTGTTTACACACTCACACACACACACACAGACACGCACACAAAGGTCTGCAGAGTAGATTTTAAAGTTTCTATGTGCAATAAACAACAAAGTCCCAGTTGAAAGGGCCCAGAGTGAAAGCTGAGCTCCCAAATGAATTAGACTAAAAAGATAACACCCTGAGGCATCTGTGTGTCTCAGCATTTAAATTATATCCCTTGAAATATCAGTTTGGACTTGGTGCCAAGAAATGGTTGAAGAGCTTTTTCATGAATATACCAAATAGAAGACCAATCTGTTGAAATGAAATGTGTCTCTAATCATTTGGTATGAACATAACATGTTTCTACTTTATCATGTAACCTTGAATCATCTTAGTTTTTTAATGGGGATTTTGGATTGTCGCTAATGCTTTACAATTTCTTGGAATTATATTGTCCCAGTGTTATGCTACATGGAGAATATGTACTAGAATTTAATTTTCCACTGAGTTAAATGGATAAAATCATTTCCAGGTTTCTTGAAAAAAATTCTTTCTTTTTTTTCCTTTAAAGGCTTGTCTAATTTGTACAGATATTCCATTCAAATGACTATAATGCTGAAAAAACTTTTTTAGCAGATTTGACTTTCTGAGTCATTTGACAATTCTTTTATTCTTTTCTTTCTTGAATTATAGGCTGTATGTTCTTTTTCCTTTTTAGGATTAGTGATTACATGGATCTGACCCCTGTAGATATTGTAGGAAAGAGATGTTACCACTTCATTCATGCTGAAGATGTGGAAGGCATCAGACATAGTCACTTAGACTGTAAGTACTTCCATTTTTGTCGAAATAATCTGGTACAACAGCTGATGGCTCCTGAACTATTATTTATATTCCAAGACTGAAATCTTCATCTTGCATCTGCTTTTTTTTTTTTTT
>VZTE01004413.1:575043-654726 GCA_013397775.1 Eulacestoma nigropectus
TTTTTTTGTCAGAGGTTTTTGTAGAGGATGGCTTAAATATAATTTTTGTAAGATTTATTTTCAAGTCTTTTTATAGACATATAAGATCAATTACATATGTGGCAATAAAGCATTATATTTGTATTACCAGAATGTCCAGCAGCTGTTAATTTACATGCATTCTTTTAATCCTTAAAGAGGTATTGCTTACATGAGAAACTCCCTCTCTGGCACAGAATAGGAACTCCTCCTCTCTGTGGGTTTTGGGGTTTTCTGAGTCATAGCATAGAGGACAAAAACTGCAGCATAATTGGGATTTCACCAGGTTTTTCAATACAGAACTGAGCTACAGCTCTACTAGTGCTTTAACCACCCCATGTGTTAATATCTAAATGGCCCCCATCCTTACAGCATGTAAGTCCCTCTTATATGCACAGAGGTAGTTTCTGATTAGGATAAGGATAACAGAAGTACAAAAATATTGCAAGAGACAAACCTTACCAGAGAACATGTGCAATGTCTGTGTATGGGGGAAGGGAGGTTCAGCTTGATTCCTTGTAATTAAACTCTTTGTATTCCTCTTATTAAAAGCCATAGGGCCTAATTCTTTACTTGTTGCAATCTGTTGAATTCAGTGATGGGGCTCCTGATTTACCCTTCTGCGAGAAAAAACTTATGCCCATAATCTCTAATTTATCTGTGCCTGCAGTGAAGCTAGATAATTCCTTGGAAGTTTCAGTGACTGACTGCATTTATGATTGACTTTGGTGTTTTTCTTAATGTAGGAGGCAATCTGCAAACTACTTATTAAATTCAGAGTCACAAATTTGAATAACTCTTCTCCCCCTGCATCATGTCCTACTAGCATTTACTAATAAAAGGGCAGCAGCCCAAATGCAGCCACATTTAATCAGATTTTACACAACAATATGACTACAATACAAGGCGGTAAAAAATGTTCCATCTCAAATTACTTTGCTTGATCTGCAAGGGAAGATAGGAGGGTAACTCTTACCGGAAAACAGGAGAATAAGGACAGCTTCTATGATAACATATGGCAGCCAACAGCAGTATTAGGCTGTGTAAACATTTCAGAAGTTTCTAGAATGTAAAGTACATTTGGCATAAGATTAGGTTAGATATATTTCTGCAGAAAAAAATAAAATCAACTATCCAAAGGAATAAACAAAGTAATTTTGTATCATTTAAATTTTAAGCATTTAATAGCCAGGAGAATATGTCAGTTGCTGAGAAATGAAGGAACAAATTCAGAAACTTACTTGGTGCTCTTGAAACTGGAAGTCAAAAATGACAAGTTGCACTTTCACTGCACTATCTGACCAAGGAAATAAAAGATATTTATGACTCAGATTTACCATACCACCTGGCATAGATTAACATCCCATTTGAAAAAGACCTTAATCTTCTGAATGACCACTTCTCTCTGAAATAGGATATGTTTTATGAAACATTCATCTTCAGAAAAATTCGAGATCTATGCAGAGAGTATGAGTGCAGTGTGGTCCAGTGTATAAGCACTGAACTAGGACTCAGGAGACTGTGGAGACAGGAATGACTTCCAGAAAATCACTTCAACTTACTGTGTTCCTACTCTCACTGTATGTCCAGTTTAGCTGATTGGATTGCAAACTTTACAAACACAGAGATTTCTCCCACTGTCAACATCCAGCACTATGGGGTTCACAAACTTGGCTGTGTGGCTATAGCATAATTATTCTCACTAGGCTACTTGGTTTTTTTCAATAGACAGGACTGTCTATTTTTTCAATACCTTCTATGTATATTTGTTTTCTTGCCTTATAGGGACAAGATGCTCATAGAATCATTTAGGTTGGACAGAACTCTGGGATATCATCTAGTTCCACCTAATGCTCAAAACAGGATCAACACTAATTCGAAGCAAATTTTTTAGCACTTTGCCTAGTTTATGTTGAAAAACTTCAGATTCTCCGCAACTTCTCTGAGTGACCTGTTCCAATTATCGTAATAAGTGTCAGTTATCCTCACAGTGGTTTGGGTTTTTTTTCCTCCTATCCAGTTGGAATTTCCCTATTGTGATTGTGCAGCTCATGGCTCCATCTTTTCAGTATCCTGCTTGCAGATATGCTGCTAAGTTCCCCTGAAGTCACCTCTTCTTCAGGCTGAACAAGCCTGGTTCCACAGCCTTTCCTCACAGAGAGAGTACATCAGCCCGAGTGTCTTGACAGACCTCTACTGAGCTCACTGAAGTTTATCAATATATTTCCTATGGTAGGAGCCTAAAATTAGATTCTAGATGCAATTTAAAGAGTGGTAAGTGAAGGGGGATAATGACTTTCTGTGCTCTACTGGCTGTACACTTTTTACTACAGCCTTGCTAATTCACACTTATCATAGTGTCCACCAGGGCCCCCAGGTCCCTTTTCACAAAGCAACAACCCAGCCAGTCAGTCCCAAGCTTGTAACATAGCAGGGAATCAGTCCGTCCTAGGTACAGGACTTTGCATTTGTCTTTTCATGTTCAAACTCATGCTCTTTATGAAAGATCTTCAAGTTTAAATTAGTCTTGGGAATAACTGGGGAAGTACATCTGCCAACTTTAAGTTCTGCAAAAGCCGAAGGGGTTCATGCCTTTGCCCAGAGAGATGTTCAACTTTCTAGCATTTGACAAAAAAAATTGTATAGAAACCAAGAGAAAAAAATTATAAAACCCCAAAATACTTCATAGCAACTTGTCAATCCTAGAAAATTTAACTCAAATCGAACTAGAAAGAGAAAATCCTCCTGGTTTAGTAAAAATAAAATTAGGGCTAAATTCCATGAACTGGCAAACACTGGCTGTGGAAAGTAAAACCCAGCAGAACCAGTTCCCCAAAACAGAGAATACAGGATATTTGCCAGTACAACATAGGAAATAATCGCTTGAGATCCCAATGGAAAAAACCAAACTAACGAAAAAAAGCAGTATTGTGCAATATTTTGAAGAGGAGCTGAAAACTAAAGTAATGGACAGAAAGCACTAGTGAGAAAACAAAGCAGGATTTGAGAAAGCAGCAAAGTGAAAAGCTTGTGTTTGATGGAGATTGCAACCAAAAGTCTTGGTCTATTTTTACAGGAGATAAAATAATTTTTAATGATTAAAACAAGAAGAAACCCAAATTGCAATTGTAGATTCAAGGGTAAAAGAAACACTAATAGAACTGCTATTCTGCCTATTTACTGACAACATATCATAAGGAAAAAGTAAGACCAATACATCCTGCCTTCTCCAAGAATATCCAAGATATTCAAAGACATCAAAGAGGAAAAGAAGCAAAGAAGAAAATGTTGCACAAAATCACACAGAAAAAAAATCAAGAGGGCTGTTGATGGCTTCAGATCATAGCAGCCCATTAGAAACTTAGAAAAACAGGTCTTGTTAGCTCTGTCTCAGATAAAAGAAGACAAAAGCAGTTTCAGGAATGTGACCATAACAAGTATAATTGTGAAGAAGGTCTGCAAGACTATAGCAGTGACAACAGGCTTTTGTAAAGGAACTATTGCCCTAATGAAAGGTCAGTTATGGTCAGTGGAAAAGCTTTCATTGGCTTCAATGGACATGGGGGTTATGCCCTAAAAAAGCAATTTTTTATGGACTAAATTTCTGAGCCCAGTGAAGTAAATAGCAAAAATTCCATTAGGTTCAATGGGGTAAAAATTTCTATTAAGAGATTTATGTTAGTTATACCTTGATGCCCTTGTGAATTAATAAAGCAACAGTCATACTCTAACGGTACATACACCTGCATTTATAGCAACACCATAATACATTGTTGCCCTGAGTTTTGCAGGCTTTCGATGTTTTCATTCCTGTAATAGAGTTTCTCATGCATTTTCTGTAAACATAGCTTTGTTTTCCTAACCGACCTGTATTGTTTTCATTCCTTTCCCTAAGGCGGGGAATATGATAGACTGTGTCAGTGTCCTGTGTGGTTGGAGAGGTGGTAACCTCATCTTCCAATCCACAGGTGTCTTTGAAAAGGTATAAAAATGACTGAATAAAGAAAGGCAGGGCCTTTTGGGCCTTTGGGCTTTTGGCTTTCAGGCCTTTTGGCATTTTGGCCCTGGGTCCTGTCCTGAGCTGAGCTTGAGTCTGCGTGCTTCTTTCGTCTCCAACTGCGACATCTGGTGGCCCATATGGGGATCGAACCCGCGACCTTGGCGTTATCAGCACCACGCTCTCCAGATGTCGCAGTTGGAGACGAAAGAAGCACGCAGACTCAAGCTCAGCTCAGGACAGGACCCAGGGCCAAAATGCCAAAAGGCCCAAAAGGCCCTGCCTTTCTTTATTCAGTCATTTTTATACCTTTTCAAAGACACCCATGGATTGGAAGATGAGGTTACCACCTCTCCAACCACACAGGACACTGACACAGTCTATCATATTCCCCACCTTAGGGAAGGGAATGAAAACAGTACAGGTCAGTTAGGAAAACAAAGCTATGTTTACAGAAAATGCATGAGAAACTCTATTACAGGAATGAAAACATCGAAAGCCTGCAAAACTCAGGGCAACAATACATGGGATGATAAGATAAGCTATTGAAACATAATTTTATTCCAAACAGAAGTAGAAATTTATGGCAGTTGTTTCTATCCTGTTTCATTCAAACTTTGAATGATCATGCTTTGTCACAAATCTCTCAGTCAGTTTTTTGGTGTTACAATTCTACCTTACTAAACTCTTGCCTGTTTTATAATGCTTTATGGTTTCAGAAGTTTGGGAAACTTCTCATTTTTTCAACTTCACCATGTTTTTGATCAAATTGCTGGTAGAATCATTACAGATATCACTTACCATAAATCAAGTCTCTCTCACAGAGATCACAGTTAAAATGTTCTCTAGTCTAACACCCTGTATACATCCAGCATCATGGCCCAGCTGTTGGCTCAGCTAGCACACAGAAACTGGCTAAGCTGCAACAACTTTTGTTTGAATCCAAACCCTCAAAAATTACAGGTCTGGCTGTACCCTGGCACAGATACAGTCTCTAATCCTAGCTCTGTGTAACAGAGCTCTTCATTAGGTTATGTGGCATGAAAGAGTTGTAATTGAATGTTTTGTGTTTCATCGTTATGCATCTAGAACTAACACCCTAGAAAGACCCTTCATGGCCCAAAGTTCTACTTTACTACTTGTAAGAATGGGGAAGGTGGTGGGATCCTCTCTATTTATTTACCGCTGCATAAAAGCATTGCAGGACTGACCTATGTGTCAAGCACAGGGCAGTTCATACACTTCCACCAAGCCGAGAGTCCCTGCATGAGTAGAACTGCCCTTCTTCTTATGACATCAGTGGCAAATATCCCTGATCTTAAAGCTAGAAGGATACATCTGATGTCTAATCAACATCAGAAATCAAGCATATTCACAAAATTACTGTTGTATCAGGACTTAGCACTGTCTGTAGAACTCAGCAAGGGCAATTGCTGCTCTCGGGAGTATGATGCTGTGCATATGTGCTTCCATTTTTTTGACACTGTTATCATTCAGAAGTCTGTAACAGCCCTTTTTTGAGAAGTTCATTTCATGCTAAGAATAAGTGGATGTCATATGCTGTAGGAGTGTACATCTATTTAATTGTAAAAAAGTAATGGTCTTCATTGAACATCAAGTACTTGATGTTACTGTTCAACGAAGGTCATTAAGAAAGCAGCAAGGAAGGGTAAAAGTCAAGACCTCTGAAGGCAACCATGAATATACTTTTGGGCAAATATACAATAACGTGCCATCATTTCAAAATTAATATATTGTTTGCAGGAGCACTGTCACAAGTATTACAAATTGCTATTGGTAAATAATATGTACTTTTTCATTTTGGAATCCTAATTGAGGTCTAAATTCAGAAACCCGGCTCTGACAAGAAAGATACTGTTGGCATCAGCTATTGCTTAGAAAATATCATCCTCTTTCTTCAGGATTTGATTTACAGCTATAAGAAATACAATTCCTCAGGAACAGTGAGCCAGGGCAGTTCATTTCCCATAAAGCAAAGGTCTCTGATGAGTATGTTTGGTAGCACTCTCTCTCATCTACTTTATCTGGTTTCCAGTGGTTAGAATAATCCAGTCTTTCTGAAAATAAACTATTCCACATTCACCTTTTTCATGGCTCTCCTATTTTTCAAGGAATATTACCCCCTCAGTCTGCTTTTAAATCAGTTATATATTCATGATTTCTTTTATGTGTGTTCAGTAGAAAAAATCTATTGCTGTACAAAATATTGCTTAGTGGTTTAGCCTACCAGCTGTAGTTGAACTAACCCTTTTAACTTATGCACATCAGTTATAATTTTTTATTCTCTTAATAACCTCAAACACATGAAAAACAAATAAAACGGGTTGATAATTTCTAACAGTAAAATACTTCACATATTTTGCTATCATGCTGTGGAATAACTCTGCAATGTCAAGTAGCTCACAATTAGTAAAACTGTAGGGGGAAAAAAAGAAGTGTTTTGATCCTGAGGAATTTTTATCCTAATCAGATCGAAATTTCAATGCTCTTGTAGTGCTTAATATCTTCAATAACCGAAAAAAATCAAACTGATTCCAATGTCAGGTTTTACATTCTGGGACTGAAATAAAATGCTAAAATATACAAATGAATCTCATGTTTGTACAAGTTTATTATCATCGCTGGAAGGCAAGATTGATTCTAAATTAGGCTGATAGAATGTCAGGGGTTTAGCTATTGCTTAAACTAAGCCCAACTGGCATCCTGATGGCATCCTAATGTCTGTTGGTTTTGAAGTATTGCAGAAGTGCTGGCCTGACCACCTGCACAATCTTTCTCTCTGTCCATAGTATGGGCCTACAAAGATTTCTGTGTTGGACACTGGCACCCTTAAGTTCTTTTGACTGGAGATAGTGCTGATATGGCAAGATGAGGGAACAGGAGATAAGAAACCGGAAGAAAGGGAAGCATGTAAAGAAAATATTTTTTTTATTTTCATACAAGGCAAAAAAGGATAATGTACTTTGGTTTTAGCACATGCCTAGTGTTTGTTTTTCAGTCCTAATGAACATTTGGTTGTGTCATACCACCATGACACTCCGCTCTGGATGCCTTTCCTCTAGAGATTAGCCTGAGGAAATCACTCATTTCACTCAGCCCAAGCACCCAAACAAGGACTCATCCCAGAAATGAAAGCATGTTTAAAGGGCTCCTGCCCCTTGAAACAGACCATCTTTAACCTAGGTAATTCAAAGATAAAATTAATGTTGCTGCCAGTCTACTTCTATGAATCTTCAGTCTTTTTTCCTATTTTTAGGACATGTAGTTATGTATAGTCTGCTGATACATTTGGCATGGAAAGGGTTATATTTTAAAATCATTAATCTTACATAGGTTGTCATATGATGGACATTAATGTTAGTGGAGAGATGGAGGACTGATTTAAGTTTCTTGAGCAAGCAGGGCCAAATTTCTCCTCTGATGTTGAGTTTTAGTAGCTAAGGGCAAAATTTGGATCTGGGATTTCATTTTCCCCTACAGTTTGAACACGGAGTTCATTAATGATAATGGAAGTTCTGTCTGAAGTTCGTGTTCAAAGCAGGCTTGGGTTTCTAAACGACCGTTTCAATATTAGCAGAAGAAAATCACTTTGTGGCAGGATTGAAGTCATGGGGAGAGAGACAAATCATGAGGGAAAGAAAAAGTTAAGAGAGAAGAAAGCCTAGAGAATCCTAGGTAAAAAAACCTATTGTTCATTTTTCAATTCAGTCTGTCATAAAATAAACTTATATAGTTAGTTTATTTGCATCAATTTTATCTATAGAAACTACAGAAAAGTTTTCTGATATGCATGCCATAAGCTTCCATTGAATAGTGCATTTAGCAATACATTGCATTTCATTTGATCAATACCTACATAATGTTTTGAAATAAACATCTTACCTAGAATTATATAGTCTTGTTAATATTCATGGTTATGCATAATTATAAAGATGTCATTTCAAATATTGGGCCATGGGAAAATGGTATGTTATAATAATCACAAAAAGGAGAGGGGAAGAAAAGTGCCTCTGTTGTTCAAGTAGAAGATGATTTCCATAGTGCTGGGAAACACTAATTTTTGTGTCTTCGTTCGGTTTTAGTAAATTTGCACTGCTGCTGTGAACTGATGTCATGTAAACTGATAACATAGGATTGATTTTAAACAAAACATCTTCCTGGTCCTAACCTGAGGATAATAACGTGCAATAATTTGCACATGCAGCATGCAAGGCCTTCCTCACTGTATTTGGCAAGTTACAAACTTTGATCCTAATATGAATCCACATTTTTTAACACTTTGACTCAGACCACTTTTAACATTTGCTTTTCTGCAAAGAGGCAGGAAAAGTATTGCTTAGTTTTTAAACATTCTTAAGGTTTCAATTTTTTCTAAATGCTTGATTAAGGTTCTTTTTTTTCTGCGAGGTTGTTGATACTTAATTTTGCCTAATTTATCACGTATTTGTGTATGTAACATCCCTACTGGAAGATTAAACAGTATTTCATATTTCAAAGTAAGCAATGAATCAATTGCCATACTTAGCATTTTTAGAGTGACTGTAGATGCTTAAAAGAATATCCCAGGTGAATGAAGAAGTTAGGTGGGTGTTTGAATATCAGTGAGGTACGGTTTTCTTTCATTAACCTGATCTGCTACTTTCTGCTTATGGCAGGAAAAGATGAATTTATGTTTATAAACCAGCAACTATTACTGTCTGATATTCATATCACAGTAGCAGCCAGGTCTCAGTCAGTGGAATTGACACAATAGATTGCATTCTACCCTATGCTAAAAGAGATGTTCTCTGTCCAGCGCTCAGGGCTTTCTCCAGTCATATGCTATGAGTAAAATGCAGCTTTCTAAATCCTCACAGAACCAGTATTTTCTTAAAACAGTTATCATCTTTGTATTTTTCTTAAAAGAACTCTGTTGAGGTACAGTAAGTCAGATGGAGCTGGTAAGGAGCTATATGCAATGAAGAGATATAGAGCAGTATGACCCACAGGGACTCTTGTGATGGGAAGGTGGCATTCTTTACCAAGCAATCTGCTGTTGGCCTTGCTTTTGGCCTGCATTTGCACACTGTCCAGGCTTAAGTCCCCTTCTCCTCACTTTACCCCATGTAGTAGATCCAAAATAGAAGTGTTTGTGGAGAATTACATAGTTGGCATATGATTCCTCACCGAATGCCTACAAGTCTCCTATCATCTAGCTCTTAATTCTGTAGCAAGCATCATTTAACATTGCTAAATATTTTTCATTGCTAAAATCCAATTTGTGGATACCCACTATTTAAAACATCTAGCTCACTAATTGCAAAATCTATAGGAAAGTCCTTACAACATCAAAGACTCACTTGATCCTCGGAGCTGTTATAAATGGAAAACTGTCTCTGTTACAAGCAAATAAGGCACTTAATGCACTCTTTCTGGCTGTGATGCTATTTTTCCTGTGGGTTTTGAAAATGACCTTCCTGTAAGCATCAAGGACTGTAACTTTTCAGATAAAGAAACTTGTTCTTGTTTTAAGTCTGTGCCAGGTTCATTCCCCTATAGCCCACAGTTTTCAAAAGCAGAAGAAAATGTAATCCAGAATTAAAAAAATAAAAACCCCTCTGTTTCCAGAATGAAGTTACCCTGTCAGCTTGCCTTGGGCCTTAGGTGGAGAAGTGGAGATTAAAGAGTCAGTATTCCTTTTCATGTTTCGTCTGCCAGTTTTGTGAATGTAGAAAGAGTACTTGTGGCTGCAGCTAAGTATCCGACTGTAGTGTTAAGTATGGCAATTTCATCCTCATGCAGTAAATTAAAAATATTCTCATAAGTTTATCACGAGAGGAGTTCAGTATCAATACCATCCAGTCATTGATAAAGGTATTTCAAGGAGAAGGGTGAATAGCACAGCAGATGTAACCTCAATATTTTCACCAATTATAAAGAGCCTCTTTGTGAAGCTGTGTGAATATGTAAGATGATCTCATCATTTCCTATTTACTCAATACTTACCTGAATACGCAATATAGTGTAGCTTTTAAATGCATATGCACACGAGTAAAATGTGCTTTTGTAAGAGACTTTGCTAAAAGACTGCTTTTGATACACAATTTCTTCATCTCCTCTTCAAACTGAATTAAGCTACTTCCTTCTTTTAAAACACAGCTCACTATTTAGAAGCTTTGGCTTTGATTTCTCAGAACAGCCTTACAGGAAGAAACTATGTTCTTTTTCTTTTTGTAACCATATTTCTGAAGACAAACTTGTACTGATTTATTTTAATTTTCTAACAGAAATAGGTTCCTGCAAAGAACACTGACTGTTTCTTCTTTTTCCCCCTCCTTCATTCCACCGCTACAAGAATATTGCTCTGCACAAAGCTACCAAGGAAAACTGAAATCCCTCTGTTGGGATCTGTGTACACAGCAATATATTCATACTTTGAGAAATAAGTGAGGTTTTCTTTAGTTCTTAGCATGACATACTGTGCACTTCTTGCATACTAACCACTGAATTCAAATTGAGGAACTAGGTAGCATTTCAGCAAATTTTAATCAGGTTTAGCATCCACCATTTAAGGGAATATATCTGTGAAGCTGACATAAAGGTCACCAATTGTAAAACATTAACCCTCAGTTAGTCCCTTTGATTAAAGGGTTTATGTACGTGTGTGTGTGTGTGTGTATATATATATCTATATATATATATAAAGATATAACCCAATCCTGCATGATCCCGTCATACACACCATCCTACCAATGTGGTCACAAGTCTCACCTTGTCTGCCAGACTGGGTACTCCATGTATAACACAAATAGAAATAAAAAATTATTTGCACTGCTCAGTGAGTGAGGGATTTGCCTGAAAACATTTAAGTTGTAATCTACATGGCATTACATTTCAGAAGTTTATGCTAAACTGAAATGCGTGGTCTGTTGCTAGTTACAAAACATAACTTCACAATCAGAGCTTAGAGTGGAGTAATACTTTGCTTTCATTTCTTCTCAAAATCAGTAACTTTATTAATGGACTCTACCTGCAAACTGAAGATCTTTAAAATGAAACTGGGCTTTACTCAGTAACACTAGGTTATCAATAAACTGGATAGATTTCCCTCCCTGATGCCTCCTTCTAATTGCTTTTTTTCCTCAAAATTCTCATCTAATTTCTAAGTTGCAAGTTGGAAATGCCGGCAGCTAAAAAATACTGTAAATTAGAAAACATTTCAATTTTTTTTCGTTATTTTCTTTCATCACATTGAGAAATTTCTTTCCAAGGCATACTGTGAATTTTCAGAACTAACTTGGGGGTGCCTAGTGCACTCTTAAAGGAGATAAGAACCAGATTTAGCAGCACAGTGCAGCTTGCCTGCCGAAGAATCTCTTTATAGAGAGAATTTTTATATTGAACTGTGGGACTTCCTTCAGATCTTGGTCCACAAATCTCTTATATGAAGTGTGCTTTAGACAGATGCAGCAAGGAAAATTCTGTATATCTGGTAATATATCTGAGCTGGCCAAAAATAGAGTGGAAATTTGCAGGTAGATGAACTTCATGGAAAGTTCTTTTTTAATACAGTATTTCAGACATTCTTTGGATGTATTCTTTGTACTTGGGAGCCTGAACTCTGAGTGTAGATGGTTTGTATATAGCTCTGATGCACTGAATTCTCATTCTTGAGAAAGCAAGCACCTTTTCCTCTTTTCCATAGTTCTGAAATGAATGCTCTGTTCAGTCCATGACACAAGACTTTTCCAGTGGTGCAACAACCAATATAAAAGTTACTGAATGATGAAGGACTTGTCTAGGATGACCAAAAGAGCTGGAGAATCTGAGTCCTTATAGCTATCACTATGCAGAACTGCAGTGTGCCCTTCAGCCACTGCCTAGTGACTCACCTGGTACTTTGATTTTCAAATGTGTATGTGGACAGTTGTCCTTTGGCAACTGTGTAGCATGGTAAACTCCCTAGATAAAAACTGTTCCAAGGAAGACAGTAGTGTATTTAGTAGGTACCAGTGCAGATAGATTTTACTAGTTTCTGCACACAACTCTGAGTATTCATGTTTCCAGAAGAGAGAATCACTCCACACTTGTGTGCACATCAGTTTTACACTCAGCTGTAAGCAGAATATTTTGAATGTCCTGCTTCACTGAAATGGAAATGCCTACCATAATCAAAACTTACAGCAGTGCTTTTCTTCCCTTATTCTTCATAACTGATAAAGTTGGGCTCATTTATGTGAGATTGTTTTCTAAAGTGGCTTACAACATTGGTTTGACAGAAATGCTGGGTAGTCAGTTGTTCATATTTTATCTTTATTCTGCTGTATAATGAGGTTTTGAAGACAATGACTGATTGTAGTAGAATATTTAGAGCTTGAAATACAAAAGTAAAAATTTAGGGAAATATTGACATCTGCTAGAAACAAACTTAGTTCACTAGAGGCTGCTGAAAAACAGCAAGACCCAGATACAAATATTTGTTTATATTAGAACTGAACATAACTTGTTCTTCGCATTCACTTTACATGGCACTATTTTACATGCATATTCAACTCCAGTAGTTGAAAAATTGCAGTGGAGATTGGGGGATACCTCCAAGGTAAGGAAACATCACTGTTTGTATGGCTGCCTTTGTAAGCATCTTTTTCTGTGGGTATCTGCTGTACACTGATTTAGATAGAGATACATTCGTATATATAATTAGGGGTATAGACATTTGGTTAACTTGAAAGCTCCAAAGTGTCATTTGTCACATTTATGGTAGGAACTTTAACTGCCTTAAATACTTATTCTTTTCCAAAGTGACTTTTTTCTTTTCACGCTACACACACAAAAAAAAAAAAAAAGAAAAAAGAAAGAAAATGTACTTCATGAAACTATTGTATATGAAGCACTTATTAGCCGTAATTAAATGGACAATATGAATTTACTACATCTTTAGGACTCTGGCTTGTTCTGGTTTAGAGCAAGATGATTAATGCAAATACATATTACTTGAGATAACCATTTAGCAGCTAATTTAGCCAAATTTATTACAGCAGTTAGAGGTTTTTCATTTCAGCAGACGGAGACAAGGACATGACAAAAGCAGGCAGTGAATGTGAAGGCACACTGCCCTCTAGTGCACAAAGCTTTGTGGGAATAGTGAGGAATGCAGGGAGGCCAGCAACAACCGTGCCCAGATTTTGTGTAGGTTACAGGTTTTATAAAACCATGCTGCTCCCTTTCACTGAAAGATTTGCATTTCATTCCCTTCTCCTGACACTGAAGAATCAGATACAAAACAAATCCGTTTCAACTTGGCAATATTTTGGCTGAAGTATTACTTCAAACATCTGTATTTTTAAGCCATCTTGCTGTGAGCATTTAATAGCACCGTTTCACATTACTGATTGTTTTTACTTCTTTCTCTGTTTCCTAGCTTATTTTAAACATTGGAGAAAGCTGTCACTCTTTGGCTCTAACCAAGCCATTCTGTGCCTCCCTTAGGCCTCTTTCTCAGCCTGTTGGTGGATTTATTTGCTCTGGTAGAAAGTAAATTCTCCAAAGACTTTTCCCCCACTGACCAGTGGAGATTTGGTTCATCTGGGAACTGTAAATTCTGTTTGACAAGATCAAAGAAACAGATGTATAACTTCAGTGGTTGATATCGCCTGCAATAAGGAGAAATGATCAAAGCAGCAGGGGTAGAGTATCTTCCCAAACCTTTCAAATATCCAGAATCTCAAAGAAGTCTACCTAGGAGCTATGAATAAATCACATATAAATTTGCCTCTTTTTTCCTTTTCTTTTTTTACAGTTTGACATTGAGTGCATTGGAAATGTCCACACAGCAATAAGTATTCCATGAACCATAGAGATTTGTAGGCGTTTTTTTACTTTTCTTTTTCCACTAGAGTTTCCAAAAGAAGATTAAAATCATACTTTAAAAACTTGTAAAACATGTAGCTAGTTATACTGAACTTCAGATCCTGTTTGTCATCTCACTGGCATTAAATCCAAAGGAAGCCAAGTATCTTCTACTTACACTTGTGGCATGTTGTACAATGAAGAGCATTTTACCACAATTCTAACATACTCTATCTTGCTTCTGTTTTTTTTGTATTTTCCTGTCAGTGCTGAATAAGGGTCAATGTGTAACAAAGTATTACCGCTGGATGCAGAAGAACGGAGGTTATATCTGGATACAATCTAGTGCAACCATAGCTGTCAACGCTAAGAACGCAAGCGAGAAGAATATCATTTGGGTCAATTACCTCCTTAGGTAGGTCTTTCAGTCACTTCTCTTGCTTGACCTGCTGTCTCTGTTGCTTGTCTCTGTAGGTGAGAGGTCTAGAGAAAGTTAAGAAGAAGAACTTTTCATACAGTCCACCTCAAAAGCCGTGCCATTTTGTTATAGTTATTGAGGCATCTTCGTATCTCAGCACATGAGAATATTCTTGAATTAGTATGCCACCTTAGTCTTGAAATAAACCCTCCACCATTTTATTGCATGCCCTGAAATCCACTCAACCTGAGCTCAAAGATAAAAATTATCCACACCAACTTTCAGTAGTTGTGTTATAAAATCTGGTGTGAATTTTTTGGCACTGTTTTATTTAGATATTAAAAATGCAGGGAAGCAAACTGCTGATATGCCAAAAACCAAAGTTATCTCTGAAAGGCATTTGCCAGTTCACTCCAGAGAGAGGAACTTTCTCAGGACAAAAATGCTCAAACTACTTTGTTGTTCCTATAAGCATCAGATAATATTCACACTGAAAAATGCAAAATAGGATTTAAAAATAAAAGTACTATAAAGAACTATTTTAAGCTATTAGAGATATTTTAAACAGAAATAGTAGTAATGGATTGAATGAAAGGCTGTTCCCTGAGAAATTCTGTTTTACCAAAGTATTTTTAAAGGACTGGTTTCAGATCTCAAGGGAAAACCAACAGTCACTGAGAGACAGTGAATTATAAACCTGACCTTTCTCATCTGAAAATACCTTTTAACGCATTCTGTTTTGTGAAAATGTTCAATAAGATTGGGAGATTTTCTGTTTCATTCCAAAGCAGAACAAACAAACAAATAAAATTTGAAACCTTGAGATTGTCATGAAATGCAGTTGTCATTTTCTGGCCTGTTCTCCTTTTAAGTTGCTTGTCATGGTTTGTTACATTCCCTTTGATGCCATGAGAGTTCAAAGTGATGTCTAGGGGTTAGATTGTGACTTATTATGCCAAGTCCAGCAAGACCTGAAGAGACTGTGCCTGCCTAAACTTGCATGTTGAAATGCTTTTGATTCCCCTTTTGGGGAAGAGAAGGAAGCAACCCCTGGCAGGAGAGCATTGAAGGGGTGCTGTGGGAAACCTTCCACAGCAGTAGAGTTTGCACTGGGACTTGCGTGTTTCTGGCCTGATATGACTGAGTGCAGGCTTTTCTGAATATATCTTTATCCTGCTACTTTCCTGTCTCTTTTTTGCAAGTGTTAGGCAGAACGCAGCATTTCAAGAGGTCAGCTTAAGGCTGACAATTCTGAACTTGAAGTACAGCTTCACTGCCCCAGTTCTTAACAGGGCTTCAAAATGCCCTGAAATGTTCTCATATTTCCAGCTCTAGCTGTAAAAGTGGTCCATAAGAATTATTAACCTGCCTCTGTCCCTTTTGCTGCTTTCCAGACAATAGGTGAACCTAGTCCACAAACATCCCACAAAATAATTTTCTCTACAAGCAGAATATACCTAACAAAAAAAAAAGAAAAGCAGTGTGGTCTTCCCCAGGTCTCCTCCCAGAACGTGATTCTCCTGCTATATTCCATTGACCAGTCTGTTAAAGAAATATTAACACCTTCACTGAATTTGTATTTTTAATTTAGATTTCTCCTTGTACTGGAATCCAAAAAAGATCCAAATGTCCAAATAATAATTTAATAACAGATCAAGGCATAATTAAGTCTACTCTTAGCAGGAGTACTGGTCTGTATACATTTCCATGCATTAGAAAGTATGATTCAGCTGTCTGTAAAAGGATAGACTAATTATAGTGACAGGGAGGATTAATACTGTTCTTGTTCTAGCAACCTGTTATTCACAGTGTGAAAGCCCTCAGACATCTTTTGCTTGGAGGGGGCAAATTTGGGTACTGCCCTGGGATGCAACAGAATAAAGTCACTTTTTCAGGACAAAGCCATAAAGATGATAATCGTAAGATGGCATCTCAACATGAACTGTGTGAACTCCAAGTTTTCACAGTACAATCCAAGAGGCTGAATACGAGCACACTGTCATTGTGATAGTGTGTCAGGCACCCCCAGTGCTGCCTCATATTGTTTTGTGCAGGACTGCGGATTTTCTCCTTTACCAGACTTGAATTTCAACTGCGTGGAAATGCTCACCTATTCAAAAATTATTAAAGGCTTTGTTATTTTTAATATTCCTATGCCACTTATGTTTAGCTATGTCTGTTCCCCTGCATTTGCATGGATTTAGGAAAGGAACACATTTTAAAAGGTTCAAACCAAGCAAAAGCATGGTGTTGTAGGGGTTTTCTTCCATTTCTCTGGCAGTGTAGCTTTTTTAGATTGCAGTCATGTTCATTGCTAACAAGTCACAGGTGAGCACCACATGAGCAGATGAAGATATGATTATAATGGGTGTGTTGACAGTTCTTTATCCCTAACATATGCATCTTAACATGCACATGTGCATCTGTCATATAGTTAGAGAGGTTGTTTTTGGTTTCTTGCTGATGTGGATGTATGTGTGCAGTGTTCAAAAAATATATAACCTTTTTTATCTATTTTTTGGCCAGATTCTTTGGAGCAGTGGTGACTTCCTTTAGCCCTAGCTGAGCACCTTCTTAATAACTTTATGTATGATATGCTTGATTAAAGTGTGGAAAACTGGTATGTTGAGAAAAACAGGTATTGAAAGGACTCTGGCAAGGTTGATAGAGAATATTTTTACAGAGGTAACTCTAATAGACATTGCCAGTGGGAGAGAAACAGATTGGAAAAGTTCAAACACCCTCTCTGTACTCCCAGGCACAGTAATGGGATCGAAATCTAGATTATTTTGTTGTTGGATGATTACACAGTGTAGCTTTACTGCTAGATATCACACAAGCCATGATGTCCCACTTCAGTAAGGATGCTTTGACAGCTCTAAAACTTCACTAGAATCAAACAAGGTTTAGTACCTGGTCAATAAAAGTATTTGACTGCAGTATTAAAATAAGCCTTCACAAAATTCCCGCTGTGAAGCTCTGAGGAGCCAAAAATACATGTTTCTGTGTTTACTCTGATATTCTTCCTATTTATGTTCTTTGTTCCTGAACTTTGATATGAAAAGAGGAAAAAATCATGAAACTGCAAATCATCCAATTGTGTTTATATTTGCTGTATCCTCTTCAGTAACCCAGAGTACAAGGACACTCCAATGGATATTGCACAACTTCCTCATCTGCCAGAGAAAACCTCAGAATCCTCAGAGACCTCTGACTCTGAATCAGACTCAAAGGACAACTCAGGTAACATGCATGATATGCCTTTACACCCACAACAGGTTCATATCATGACAGCACCATGGTCAGCTTTCCAGCTGCTTTTACTTCTCAAGTATTGTTCCATTATAACAAAAAAAATTATATTAAAATGAAAACATCATATTAAAATGAAAAACACTACCAAAATCTTTTAATGACCTTAGCACTTCCAGTTCCTCAGAATTTCTCTTCACTTTCTCCATGCATTCTTGCCTACATAGCACCAAACTAAATATTTGATTTACCAGCTGTGCTTATAAACAGGTATTGTGCCATGTGCAGAGGACTTGGGATTGCAACTGTTGTATAAAATTCCAGTTCTTCTCTTTCCAAAGTAGACAGACATTCTGCAGAGAGGTTTCTACTGGCAATCTTTATGACTCTTTTTCCTCTATAAATACGTTCTGGAAGAGTCTCACTAGGGGGCAGTGATGATTGAAAAATTTGAGAGTTTTCTTGGGTTAGAAGTTTTATTTAATTAAAAAGTGTCGGTTCAAGAACTTGTTTCTAAGCTCTTTAAGTCTAGGACTTCAGCTGTTTTTTAAAAGCTGAGTGTACTTGTCAAGCTCTATGTGTAAATTAGTACTACAGATGGTCCAGTGCACAGATGGTTCACACATACCCTGTTTTAATAGTGATTACCTAGGCATAGGTACAAATCATCTGGCCTTGAAAGAAGTGTGTTTTCCTGTAGCCCAAGAAGTAAAGATGTTACTCAGTTGTCATATGCAAGACAGATAGATGGATGGATGGACAGATGGATGGATGGACGATTTTTCTCTCATGTGTATGATAACAACCAAAAACATTCTGGAGAAAATGGATCACAGTGATATAAATCAAGAAAAAGCAAGAAAAGGATCAGGCGTTTATATTATATTATATTATATTATATTATATTATATTATATTATATCACTGTTCTCTTTTATCTTTTGCTTTTATTTGTTCTCCTTTGACAGCTTGGTTTGATGGTTTAAGTCAATGTGCAGGCTTGCTGACCACTGTCATTGGAATCTCTTCATCCATTCCCAGTGCTTCCTTTATGCTGTCTTGCTCCTGAACAGCCAAATAAAACATATGTGGAGAACAGTTTGCATTTCTCATATGCACTGGAAGTTTCTCCAGGTGAGAATGTAAGAAGTACATGTACATTCATGACTTCTAAAAGTGATGCAGAGCAAGACAGCATTCCAAAGGTGCATAGATATCTACATCTCAGAAGGAGATGTCTGTGAGTCTTGGAAGACAGAAGACACAGGGGCTTGTTTATTACAAAGGAAATAAATAGAAATGCCAAAGGACCTGAAATTGGAACAGCATTTTGGTTGAAACCAACAGGTTCAGTTCAAGATCTGATATAATCCCAGGCAAATATTGTGCAGCCTTAGACCACTCTTCATCAACTAGAAACCATGACCTTAAATGAAAGCATCTTCGAAAAAAGGAAAAAAAATTGTAGGAGAAATTCAGTCCTAGGCGGAACAAAAAGCTGGATGAGACTTAGGGGTTTACGGCTGCTACTTTGCTTCTATGGGTTTTATTTTTCAAAAGGAAGGGTCTCTCTGCTGCTGCTGCTAACACAAGCAAAAGTCCTAGTAAGTGACTTGCGAAGTGCAGTGTCCTGAATGCTCAGGCAGTTTTCCTGTCAAATCCACCTTCAGCACTTCTGGGAAATTGTTTAGTATTGACATGGCTCCAGAAGTAACCAATATCTTTAGAGGCAAACTGGCCCTTCCCCTCTTCCCCTAAAACAAGTATATTGAAAAGGGTAGTACTTGGCTCTGATGAGTGAAAAACATCTTTTATTGGGCAACAAAAGATTTCTGGCTGGTCTGTAAAGGACAGGGTTTCCTGAAACCTTTTGTGACCCTTTCAAACATAGTGTGATAATGGAGCATATTCAGTCTCAAAGCTGCTTTGGCTCTCTGAGTCCAGTGGGCTAGAGTGTTTATCTCACTCGTATTAGAATTATAATTAAATGAATTCAGGCAAGAAGAGTGACAGCTTCTCAGTGGTGTAGCTGTGCTATTTTCAATGGTCTTTAGATGATTTGGATCAATCAAGAATTTAATTCATTGGCAGATTACTTTTTATGTATTTTTTAATACTTTTTTGTTCTTCAGGAGACTATGAGAAGACAGTCTAGCAACATAATGAAATTGTTTTAACAATAAACTGGTTTATTCATTCATTTTAATTGATTTATTCATTCATTCAGATTTATACACATATGACTTGCTGCTCCTCTCACACAGGAGGAAATCAGCAGTAATTCCACTGCAGACAGAGATTCTATGCCACTTCAAAAGTGGCAATGGTCAGAGGGAAGTGAGATGAGAGTACTAGAATCTTCATTAGTAAATAGTGCTATACCTGGACGCCTGCCCACTGCAGGAGAACATGGATGTGAAAGAACAATCACCAGAACATAACAGTGATAATGGGATTGTTCACTGACTCCTCTTTGGATGGCACGGCTACAATGCCATTGTGCTCACAGCTGTCAACATGATTCTTGTCCAGTGAGCAGATGAAAAGGCCCCCTCAATCGAGGTGCAGCCATATAGCATAGGCTTCTAGTGCATTAAAGTCCTGCGTCAGAGATATTCATGGTGAGCAAAACTCTCCCAACACAACACTGAAAGAAAAATGCAGCTCTACAGAAGAGAACATCTTTTGCCAAAAAAGTTTAAAGCAAATCCAATCTCATTGGTAGGTAGAAATCTGGACTTGGATTATAATATTATGTTCCTGTTGCTAATGGTTTGTTTCACTTTCATTTTGCTCCAGAGGACAATGAGAACTCAAAGTCAGATGAGAAAGGAAACCAGTCAGAAAACAGTGAAGACCCTGAATCCGACAGGAAAAAGTCGGGAAATCAGTCAGATAATGAAATGAACTGTAATGATGATGGGAACAGCTCCAGCAACCAGGACAGCAGGGACAGTGATGACAGCTTTGAAAACTCAGACTTCGAGAATCAAAAGGCCCCTGAGGACAGTTTTGGCACTCTTGGCTCTATGCAGATCAAGGTGGAGCGCTATGTTGAGAGTGAGTCAGACTTGCGGCTGCAGAACTGTGAATCACTGACCTCCGACAGTGCCAAGGACTCAGACAGTGCAGGTGAAGTAAATGCCCAGTCTTCCAGCAAACATCAGAAGAGGAAGAAGAGGAGAAAAAAGCAAAAGGGAGGAAGCATGACCCGGAGAAGGCTGTCAAGCACCTCGAGTCCAAATGGACTTGACTCAGCTTTGGTGGACCAGCCCCAGCTGCTCTCGTCACCAAACAGTGCCTCAGTGCTCAAAATTAAAACAGAAATCTCAGAACCTATCAATTTTGATAATGATAGCAGTATTTGGAATTACCCACCCAACAGGGAAATCTCAAGGAATGAATCACCCTACAGTATGACCAAGCCCCCCAGTTCTGAGCACTTCCCTTCCCCCCAAGCCAGCAGTAGTTTACATGTCTCCATTCCAGACTCTGTTCTCACCCCACCAGGGACTGAAAATACTGCCAGCCGTAAAACTCAGTTCAGCACCTCATCCAACTCGGCCTTGGCTCCAGTGTCCTCTGACCCTTTGTCACCCCCACTTTCAGCATCTCCAAGGGACAAACATCCAGGAGGTCCCACAACTTCCAACTCTTTGTTGTACACTGGGGACCTGGAAGCCCTTCAGAGGTTACAAGCAGGCAATGTGGTGCTTCCTTTGGTTCACAGGGTAACGGGAACCCTTGCTGCGACCAGCACTGCTGCTCAGAGGGTCTACACCACTGGCACTATTCGGTATGCTCCAGCTGAAGTTACTTTAGCCATGCAGGGCAACCTCCTCCCCAACACCCATGCAGTTAACTTTGTTGATGTTAACAGCCCCAGCTTTGGGCTGGATCCTAAAACACCGATGGAAATGCTCTACCACCACGTTCACCGACTCAACATGTCGGGACCATTTGGAAGTGCTGTGAGCGGAGCCAGTCTGACCCAAATGCCTGCAGGGAATGTGTTCACAACTGCCGAAGGACTTTTTTCCACTCTTCCATTTCCTGTGTACAGCAATGGCATTCACACTACACAGACTCTGGAACGGAAAGAGGATTGAAATATGACCACATACTGTGTTCAGTGTTATACTCTGAGGCATAGACTATGTTTTAATTTAGACCTTTAATTCTAGCACTTTGAATTTGAGCAGGTCAGCTTATTATCTCAATATGATGGTCCCCATTTCATTCCCTTTCTCTTTAACTTGACTTATTCTTTAATGTAAAGATATTTTTTTATTTTTGCCTTCAGAGAGTCGAAGTACCAGTTGCCTGCCATTTTGTCTTCTTCTAAGATGTGTGTTTTTTCCTTTGCATCTTTATTAAGATGCCTTTAATATGTGTATGCCTCTGCCATAGAATACTCAGTGTTGTGGTAAAGAGATTTTAAAGTGACAACCATTGGTTTTACTTCAAAATGATCTTGATATGATCAAGATTAAAAGAGACAAGCATAAACAATGTGCCCTGTTTGACTAAGTCAAATGAAAAGGGGGTTTTTTTCTTAATTCCTTTAAAATAGGGGATAGTATTTTAGAATTTTATGCAGAGTTTAATTCTCTTTTTATGGTTAAGATTTTCTTACTTGCACATAAAATAATTTGGGTTCTTAAAACGTTAATTTCTGGCCTGTGACTAGAATGTTAAAAAGTTGGACTAAATGTTAATTACTGAAACTTTAACTTAATTTCTAAAACCATGGTGCTATCATTTATTAATCTGTAATGTCTTCATACAATATGCAGCTTGTGGGCTGGGTTTTTTGGAAAGAATGTGTTCCGTACTGGTTTATAGTGGGGTGCTGCAGTCTCCTTGGTTAGTTAAGACAAAAGCCCTCATTAACATTTGCTGCAGGACTTAAAATTTGTTACCTCCAAACTAACAAGCATAGCCTCACATCAAATTTAAATGGGTCAGGAAGCCTTTTTCAAAAAGTGCTTAAAAACAAAAAACTCAATTTAATTGACGCGAGGAGCAGTTTCTTAGGTGCATATTGTTTTGCTTTATTTTTTTCTCAGTGTAACTGAGGCTAATTTTACAACATCAAATAACACTTCAGAGTAAAAAAAAAAAACAGAAGAACTATTTAACATGTTTTATTTTGTTTTTCATTTAATATTATAGAGGGAAGGTTGTAAATTTCTTTTTGTTCTTTGATTTGGGTATCTTTTTGTTGTTTTCTTTTTCCTTATTTCTAGTGTCGAAACCAATATGTTTTAAAACTAAAGGATGGGTTAATAAGCTTGAAATAGATAACTACAACTGAAAACTGCACATTAAGTAAAAGAAAAGAAATCTCCTATTTTGTCTTTGTTGCCAGAAATCACAGTGTAGTGTCAAACACTCCAAATGACTGTCAAATATAAATTCTTCTTCCACTCCATCTTTGGCAGCTGTTTGTTAAGGCATCTAATAACAGATGTGAGAACTGTAATGTGTACAATGTGTAAGTGTCCTTGGCTGTCAGTCCCATTGCAGTTTCAATGTGTGTTACTATATGCAGTATATACTAAGCTAATGTAGTTGTTTTGTCCTTTGTCTTCTCTGTGCTTTATCTCTAGTCCGGAGTGGTAAAGTCCCATTCCTGCAGTCCTAGTGAACCAGTGATTCTTGGGGGTTAGTGGTTTTTGTGTGGTGGCCTTCCTCTGTAATGTCACCTTATGCTGCTTCCACTGTCTGTATACCTTTTAATTTCTGCTGTTGCTTTGCTGTTGTGTATTCTCAAACCTCTCTCTCTCCCTTCCTTTCTCCCCTCCTCCTCCACACGTTTCCCCTCTCTCTTTCTCTCACTCTCTCGTTCTCTCTTCTTCACTCTCAGAGATAAAAGACTCTTAACTAGCTCAAGGTTAATGGAGCCATTTTTCCCACAGAGGAATTCTGGGTATGACTTACTCTTCCAGTGTACCCCACAATGCACTACAGAGTAATGCTCAGATATATTAAGCAAATTGACGCCATATAGCCTCAGTTGTTAACATTCCCAGAGTCCTTGTGCTCGAACTGTAAGCAGAGGGTGCATTTCTTTGGTTTTCTCCTAGGTAGGCTGGCAGAGCAATATGTAGTGCAATTACCAGTGAGATAGGAAATTCTTTCAAAGGTCAACTGGCATTGTTTAAAAAGGAAACTGAGCTTAGAATTGTCATATATATTCGCTTATGTGTGCAATGCTAATGTATTAACTCAACTGTCCTTCAAATTTTTGGTCACTCACTGCATTGAGTCAATTTCTGCAGTAGCTTTGAATTTGAGAAGTAGATCCAAGCCACAGAGGAGTGATAGCAAAGAAAGGAATTGGACGCTAGAAATTTAATTAATGAGCTTTTAAAGGTTCCATAGGAAGGATTTAAGTAGGTCTGAAAAAGGTGAGAAAGCTGATTGGGAAATTCAAAGTTTAAACTTGGAAGCTCTGCTCTAGCTATGGAACAATCAAAGGACTGCACCTATCAGCTACAAAGAACAGCTAGACAGCTGTTGTTGTTTTGGGTTTTTTTTTATAAATGTTTCTGTGTTGTGTCAAAATGATTTCTGGTGATTTAAACTAACAGATAATCACAGCTGCTGTCTAAATCCATAGTGTTTAAAATTACAAAATGAAAAAAAAAAACTTCATTACCTGTGAAGACTGTGTCTGTGTTTTTAACTATTTCTTGTACAAATATATGAAATCTTTTATGAGGAGACTGGTGCCAAGTAGCTGAATAATGGGGAAAGGGATTCTGTTCGTATAAATCTTAGCAGTGTTACCAACTCTACAATATAAAAAAATTAAAATGTTAAAAAGTGACAGCTATGGTACATTTATTTTGTGTTAAGCTAACCGAATCTAACTTCTTGAGTGCCTGGCTTATTTGAAACATTTTTTTCATTGATCATTGATAATGCTGCAAATCAGAAATGTACATACTTCATTTACAACAGGGTTCTTTTTATACTTTTGTAGATTCTCATACATGTCATACATGGTTGTCTTTATGTAACTTAATTTTTTTTCATCCCGCAGGTGCCATTTTCATAATAAACTTCTCTTGGATTTGTTACTATCTGGCATCATTTCTTTTACATATAACCATCCTGACTAATGAATGCTGGTAGTATTTGTTTGAGCAGGTATTTTTTAATTGTTTTGTAAAAAAAAAAAAAAAAAAAGAGAAAATAACTAAAATACAATAAAACAATAACCAAAATCAAAGAGGAAAAAGCAAGATTTTATTAACACTTGTGAAATGAAGAAAAGAAGCTGTGAAGATGTAGGTTAAGAATGCTAATCCAAATACTACAACAAACTTGCCACCATTCTAAATTTTCAGCTACCCCAACTCATTGTCATATTGAGCATTTTTATGCACATTATCAAAGCTGAATAATGGACCTGCAACATTAACCACTATAGAAAGTGTGCATTTTTTTCTTGATTAATGCACACTGGAAGAGGTCAGCTTTTGTACATTAATCATTTAAAATGCACTTTATATTTTCATTTTTGTACTCTACAATGTTACAGTGAAACTCTTCAGTCACAATATATCCTACATAGGCTGCTGATTCTTTTAAACGTGTATTTTCTTTCCCCAGAGTGGTGACCTGTAAGTTGTTGGTGTCATGCTGCTAGACATTCTGCCTTACCAACTGAGGACAGAAACATTTGCCAGTGCAGAAGTGACAAGGCAAAAAGCCTTGGTCCCACAAATGAAAGGCGGAAAAAAAGTCAAATACACTTTTGGTTACACAGATATCCACACACGGTGGCTGGCCTTAAAGAGGGAGTAAGCTGTATAAATTCTGAAAAAAGGCCCAGGGCAAGTGGTTTTGGCCTTTGCAGTGAAAAGCAGGGAGAAGCTAAGGTACAGGAGATGCCACCCCAGGTACCCATCACTGTGTGCTGACTCTGTGGCAGCTGCTGCTTGTGCAGAGGAGGGGCCGGGGGTGGGACAGGAGGGGAGCGGAAGCCTTCTCACCCACCACAGTTCTTCATTCATTGCCTTTCTTTACAGTGCCTCTCACACCTGTAACAAATATTTCCAAATTCCATATTTTATTTTATTATTGCTGAGTATGCAGTCTCTAAGAATGCAAATTTGGGGCATGTAAAATCAGGACAGTGTTGCCTATAGCCAAAATCTCTAAGCAACTCTGAGTGCCTAATCTCATCTCTTCTGTATGTCCATTTAGAAATTAATGCTACTGGGCTAGTTCATTCTGGGTCAGATTCTGTTTGCCTTATTAACGCTGAGTAAAAGTGTCTATTCACAGTTTGCAGCACAACTCTTTACAGTGAAAGATACGCTCAGCTGAAGCAAGAGCATGTGAATCTGGCTTGCTGGGCTGATTTAAAAAAAAAAAAAGTATGCACAATTATAGCTCAGTGAGCCAGCCCAGTACCTTAATAGATTGAAGTCTGGCTCTTTGAGCTTCCAAGCAGTTCAGGATGCCCACTTCCCAGGCTCCAAGCATTGAGTTTGATACAACTCCAAGTTGCAGGGGGTAGAAAGAAGCAGAGGTTAGCAGTGCTGCTTTCAGCTCTGCTTGCATGTTCCAGTTGGCAATGCATCTTGTTTATGAGGTAGCTAAGGGTGCCAATGCCAATCGAGAGGAAAACAGAATTTAAATGTAGATTGAAAGACTGACCAGAATAATGCTTAGTGGAAGAATAACATGCCTGTTCCAAATAAGTGTTAAGCAGTATTAACTAAAGCAAATAATTCCAAGAAGCTGCTTGAGAGGAGCATTTCTGAACTATTATAAAGGCTTTTTATATCTCAACCATACTGCTTACACATGCATCAGAGCATGGAATTGATGGTCAAACTTAGTAGACTGCTCTAAGATTTGCAGTTGAATGAGGAAGTTTGTGTATTAAAGAAAATTATGGAAAGGCTATTTCATGGGGGGTGTTTCATAGTGATGTTGTTGCACTCGTCCATCTCTGGGGAATGGAGTTTTTAAATTATTATCTGCAGCAACTTTAATAAACAAAAGCAACTGCTTGAATGGGTTGAGCCCTTTGAAAATGGTACTTTGGGGCAGGCCTAGCTGCTATCATTGTAATATTTGAGGAAAAACTCCTTGCCATGCAGGAATTTGGGCAAACTTTCTCAGGTCATTTCATCAAAGAACATTTCCTAAAACAACTGATCTCAGTAACTGCCATCTCTAGAAAATTTGTTCCTGACCCACTTGTTTTACAAGGTGATGTATGCAGGTATTTAAAAGCTACCTGAAGGGTTGCAAGAGGAAAAGGGCTCTTTCGAAGCCTCATGACTCTGAGAAGTTACCATGAAAGAAAAATATTTCAGGAATACTTAAATAATCAGCTCTGACAGCTTGCACTGGTGCTCTTGCAGGTGGTCATGTCACTGCAGTAACTGTGATGCCCCTGACAGCACATTTATTGTTATGATTCTAGAAAATGCACTAGTTAAATGTGTCAGTGCTCTCAGAGCTATTTGCATAGTATTTTCCCTTCTTACCATTGTAATTTCTTTATTTTCATTTTAGGGCTGGGGGAGGAGGGTGGAAAGACTGGATATGCATTGTCAACTAATTTAATGAACTGTCATCTATCCAGTGAGTTTACTGAAGAGCCTACAGAAATGTTAACAAATGCGATGTCACCAGAGCCACAGATGCTCAGGTAAGATCAAACCCTTTATAAAACATGCACATGCATGCACACAAGCACTCAGATCTGCTACCTCTGAAAGCCAGTTGGGCTTTCAGACTGGGCAGGGTGGTACCTATGTACATATGCATAATAAAGGTCCTTTCTTCCTCTTTTACCTATTCTTTCATCTTTTCATAAGTGAGAATTGGAAGCTATTTTCATAAAACCTATCAAATCACATCCACATTTCTTCAGCAAATCATAGAATCATAGAGTGGTTTGGGTTTCAAGAAACCTTAAAGATCACCTAGTTCCAAACCTCTTGCCATGGGCGGGGATGCCACCCACTAGATCAGATTGCTTAAGGCCCCATCCAACCCGGCCTTGAACACTTCAAGGGATGGGTTATCCACAACTTCTTTGAGCAACCTGTTCTTGTGATTGATCACTCCCTCAGTAAAGAATTTCTTCCTAGCCTCTAATCTAAACCTGCCCTCTTTCTGTTTAAAACCATTGTTCTTTGTCCTGCCACTATCTGTCCATACAAAAAGTCCATCTTCCTCCTTTTTTATAAACCCCCTTATGGTACCGGAAGGCTGCTAGGAGGTCTCCCTGAAGCCTCCTCTTGTCCACATTGAACAACCCCAACTCTCTCAGCCTGTCCTCATAGGAAAGGTGCTCCAGGCTTCTGATGATCTTCATGGCCCTAACCGGACCAAACTGGATCTTTTTGAGAGCAATAGGATTTGAGATAAGCCAAGGATGCAGAGTTCTTTTAATTGACCTGAATCAGGCTAGGTATTCTCCCCTACAGTTTTGTTCAGAATCCTGAAGTCAGCAAGAGAGAGTGGAATAACTGCTTTTATTTACATAATCACCATGAGGTGGGTCTTTCAGCAAAACAAAAACTCAGAGTAGTTCAGAATTATTTCATATAATATATTTCACATTTCTAGAAGTATCATACTCTACAAGTAAATACAGAGTTTAGCAACTTGGATCGGAAGATCTTGCAAATCTTGGATCTTGGATCTTGGATCTTGCAAATGAAGTCAATAACTGTGAGTTTGATTACATTTGTTGGAAGTCGTAAGTTTTTTCCCAACTTGTAGGAGCTGTGTAGACTAAATGCAATGTGGAAGAAAAGGGATCTTTTAGTAGACACCAACAGTACAATGCATACTGACTTAACGCTTGGGCAAAAAGATCATCAGTACCCAACAAAGGCTTATGGGAAGTCAGTGGGAGAAGGTTTGCATGCTTTGAGGACAGGAAACTGTATTGCCCAGTACTTTCTTTGTCTCAAATTACATTTCACTGACTCTAGAGACATGGAAATATTGAGATTACCTTTCCCCTTACAAATTTTCCAGGGCAGAAGGACCCCTTGTTTTTCTTGTTTGTAATAAAAGGGATCATAATATTTTCTGGCAAAAGGAAAGGAATCAGGTTTTCCCCTTGCTTTAAATGCATTCACAGATTTATAGCAGAAATGACAGGAACAGGATGTATTAACCATATGACCCCAGCAGAATGAGTCTACACTCTTGATTGATTTAAAAGTTTATCTTTGTCCTTTGAACAGCCATGAAGGGTCAAGTCTTGGTCTTGCTCAAATCAATAAGAGCTTGACTAATGACTTTAATGGCTTCAAGACCAAAGTTTTGAGCCAATACTCATAATCAAATAACAAAGCACAGCCTATAGCATGAAACACAGACCAATGAGTCAGGCTAATTGTTACACTGCACCGTTACCTTTCTAATCCTGTACCACACCAGTAACACACTAAGAGAGCAGCTCTTTTTTGTTTAATTAAAATGTCTTTCCCAGTTTTCCCAAGCTGCATGGTCTGATCCCTGCAGAGATTCCTACCTTTAAAACAGGTGGGGAGTGAGGCAAAGGCATAGGTAGGACTGCAAAGACTGCCTTGTCACCTATGGTCTGTGAGAGTGGGCCTGGCAGCCTGGGTCTTTAATATGAAAGCAATGGTGGAAACTCTGCTGGACATCAAAGCTTGTATTTTCTTGAACTGACAGCAGTTCTAAGTGATGGCAGCACCAGTATCACCAATACAGCTTTCCCAGACCCTCTTTTAATATCATCCAAGAGATGGGAAAATTTACACTGGAAGGAGGTGAATATTCAATGAAACCAGTTTCCAATTTCTGTTCAGTACTGTGAGTTCCTGAGGTCTCTTAGCATCCTCTGTTGTCTCTCCTGTACTTCATTTCTTTCTTCTACCCAGTTGTCTGCTTTATTACAGCATGTAAGATAGCATCTTGCAGGGTAGTGACAAAACATTATGTCATCTCAGGAAGTCCAGTCTCCTTAGATCATAGCAAATGGAAAGAGCTGGGATTCTCCAGAGATTTCTTTGAGCTGAAAACACAACCTAAATGCTATGACTCATCCTCATAGCAAGGACTGAGGGTTCTTAGACTTTTCAGCATAAGATCAGTTTCTGAGAACATGCTTCCCCTTTATTGCTCATTGGCACTTCAAAAAAGCTCTAATTTTTGCCCTCTCTCCTAGTTAAAAGGAAAGGTCCTTGCTGCTCTGTATACTTTTGCCTTTCTATGAGACCTGCAGCTTATGTGCCTGACCTGGGCCCGTTCAGTTCTTAGACAATTTTCTTCATTGAATATTACCTGAAATTTTGGATTGTGTGATGGCATGATCATTTGATATGAGACTGTAGCCTTCATGTGTTCTTTTTGGCATCATTTTTCCTTTTTTCCACCATCTTTGTTTTTGGCTTTGCCCATCTTTATTATCTTTAGAATATCTTCAAACACACATCCCAGGGAGCATAGCACTTCCCCAGCATGATCTATAACCATTACTGCCATTCCATGGGCCTTGTTACCAAACTAATTTTATATCCAATTGAGTATTTTACTATCAGTCCCATACTTGCTAACCTTATAAATTAATCTGTTATGTGGCACTGTATCGAGAGCCTTTTCAAGTCCAAGTAAATTATGTCTCCTTCTTCATCGCTGTCCACTTTCATTGTCACTTCCTCAGAGAAATGAATCAAGATTGTTAAGCATGACCTCCTTTTTGTAAATCCATGCTGACTACCTCTAACCAATCTATATTAGATTGATATTAAATCAGGACACAGACTCAAAGGGGCCTGCTATATAAATGCAGCCTAAGGTTGCTTCATGTGGAGATGAGAGATGGGAATCGCTGATACACTGAAGTTAGCAGTACCAGGTCTGATGGTTTGCCAATAACTTATTGGTGGCCAGATCCCTCCCCAGGGTCTCAAACAGAACTCCCCTGGAGAGAACAAAGGTTTTATCTGTATTTGCCTAGCCTGTTTCTATTGCAGGAGTGAATGTGATCACCAAGGATGAGAACTGGTTCTGCTTTTATTCATCTACAATTAAGTCAAAATCACAAAGACATTGCAAAATGCTTCTTTTCATCAGAATGTTGTCTCAGAGCTTCTGAGAGAGCTATATCTGCATTGCCTATGATGTATGGCAGCATGGGTCTTTGCATTCTGTACAAATGCAGCCAAAGGATGCCAAGAGAACCTCCCACCTTGGCCAAGGTGCTGGAGAGCATGGGTGCTATGTCCACTGTAACAATTTTCCCAATATCCCACTAAGAAGTGGAATCTTGCTTCTTATGAAACATGTGTCTACTCTGAGTACATATCACTACTGACTAATACCAGAAAAGCAACTTTTTCCTCAGCAAGAGGTGAGGCCAGTGACTACAAGGTGCAGCTGGGTGAACTGCACTGTGTCCCTTGCTTGCTTGCTGGGGTATGAACTTGGCAGCCTGCACAAGCAGGATGAGGAAAGAGGCTCTCGGCAGTGAATCCCACCAGCAGTTTAGGTATAAATAAAGTAGGTTTTACCAGCTTTTCTACCTCAGTGACTGGAAATACCTCCCTCAATGCTGTAATTGCTTACAGTAGTGGTCTCTTTATTTTGGGAGGAGAAGGCAAATCGATCCCAACAGTCTGTCTTGAACTTGTTTGACAATATGTGCATCAAGCACACTGAGATCCAGAGGAAGTCAAACACATCCCTCAGGAAACTAACCTTTGGCCTTCTGCCTCATAGGACACCCAAGGTGCACAAAGTGAGCCTTCTAATCTACACCCTGTGGAGGCTTATTGCTTATATCCTATATATATATATATGGTTCCCCTTTGTCTTCAAATCAGAAATGTGGTAGTCCATGTATGGTGGGAGAGATGTTGCTTTGGGAGAGTTCAGCACAGTCAGTGCTGCTCCAGGACTTAGATATTCTGGCAAACATCCACTGAAACAAAGGAAAGAGCCCCCCCTCAGACAGTTTGGCTTGTGTTCAAGGCCTTGACCCTGTAACAGCCAGTACAGACATGCTCAGAAAAATAACTTGCAGACACAGTAGGTCAATACAGAGAAGCATAACTTAAAGATAAGGGTTATAAGGGTATAAAGAAATAGTTGGAGCATGTCTTCCCTGTTTGGAAGAGAAGATTGCTCATGTGCTTTATGATGAAAGAGTTCTGAAGGGAAAGTAAGACTATCATGTATTTCTTATGCAAATATTAAAGCAGAAAGGCAAAAAAAAAAAAGCTAGTTGCTAGAGTTGTCATGTTGCTTGAGTTCTCACATTCCTACTTTCTGCAGGTAAAACATGTTGTCTTGTCATTGGTATAAGATACATCACAGCTACACGGAGTCCTACAGTCAAAGAAACATGATTTAATATCAAGTGCATCATGTAAAGTTATACATACAATTCAAATTACCCAATATCTTTAAAGAATCAGCTATTGAATAAGGGTACACCTTAGAAAATACGTCAGACATCTGACAGCAAGTTATATAACACACCCTTCAAGCAGAAACTGTAACAATGCTTTTCTAAACAAATCTGGTCATGGGTGAGAGGTCAGATGATGGTAACCCTCCTATCTGATCACAAAACCTTGTTGAAACGGTGACCTTGCTGACACTAGTGAGAAGTCTGCTCTATATATGCATAATTTGTAGAGCTAAATCTTACACAAATTAGGAACAATAAGAAGTGAAAACAAAAACAGCAAGAAAATCATTGTCACGACTGTAAGGTTCTGCCTATGATTTCTGGCATATTTTTGTGAGCAAATAGTGAAGTTTTGTGAAGGATCAAAAGTATCTTTCCATTACTGTGTTTTCTCCATGTTACGCTGCAGCAGATGAGTTGTACTTACAGGAATCAGCACTGCACTTCAGACAAAGCATCCATGAGAGCAGAGGGTGGGAATTGACATTTGAAATGGGAGATATCCCTTAACTTCATCATTAAGTGTGTGCAGGACATTTGCCTTCTGTGCTTCTCTGTATCACAGCTCAAACATGCCCATACACCAAAAGTGATCTGGCTCCCCATGATAAGCAGGGACTCACACCCGCCAGACAGCTTGAGCACTGAGTGGCAGAGTCACAGCAGGGCAACACAAGACATGAAACTCCACCGTAGTCCTGCCTTGCATACATCATTCCTGGCTGGTGGTGTCAGAGATACACTGACTTGGGTGGGTGTGAGCACCGCACAAAATTTATAAATACACTTAGGGCCATTAAAGTTAAAATCAAGTTGCTTACAATATGAACATTCATATGACCAGAAATCATAGCCTGAAAACAATTTTCCCGAACTTCATAAATATTAACTTCAACATTGGCTTAGTACCAAGTTTAAAAAAGAAGAATACCAAGCTCAAAAACTCTTCCGTTGTTTTAAAGGCATAGTGCTGAGGTGTGGATCACCTCAAACATGCACCACTTCGGCTACATGATGCTGCAACTAGACACAGACTCTATCACCTAGTCATGCATTTATTCCTATTACTTAAATTCATGTTCCAATGCAGACAAGAAGAGGTTTTTTGAAACTGAATTAAACCACCACAATATTCTAGACCTTTGCTTTGACCATAAACACAAACCTTCCTTTCTTACAGAGACTCTCTATAGCTGAGCCATTGTTGCAGAGGGAAAAATATCTCCTTGTAGTCAACACGTACTCCTAAAAAGTGGAAAATCCAAAGTGCATCCTTTGAGAGATTCTTGTGTTGACTTAAAATATCTTCTCCCCATCTATTTTGGTCAGGTCCAGAAGAAGATAAAACATTTGAGAGAGCGATAAATAAATGAATCTAACAAAACAATTACTTCCAATTTCCTAAAATTGTGTTGTGATACCACTTAGTAGCGCTACTGAGTAAGGATGCTGCTGCTGTTCGCAGTTGTATCAGCATCAGTAGTAATGTGGTGTACTGTAGTGATGGTATCCCTTCTACTATCCCACAGCAGCGATGGCAGTGTTATAAGGATAAGTTCAAAGTACTGCTGGATTTTCCTGTACTTATCAAAGTGCACTTAGCTGAGAATGTTTGCTTCCAACTTCCTTGACCCTCTCTGCTTGCTTCTACCCATTTTGGTCACTGATAGACTCATTTTTTTATTTGTGTACAAGATTCCACACTGCCATAGTTTAGCAAAGTAGGTAATTTGGAGTCTCTGTGTTAGAATATTATTTGTCAGTTGACCTTGTAATACTATCATTTGATAACTGCATATGACACCAGCATTTAATACTCTGTCTGGCTGACAGATAAAATTCAAGGCACAAATCAGTAACTGTCCAAGGGCCTGATCACCACAAAGGTGGCTTGCCTTTTCATGCCATGCCCAAACTAATGCTGCCCAAAGAAATCTATGTAAGCTATCAGGAGGGGTTCATCATGGTGGGTCACTGGTTCTTAAAATTAGTTACTTTATGATTTGCCACAGTGGGAATTTGACAGCCTTACAAGGGACGTGCAAGAAGCTCTTCTTTAGTTATCTCAAACAGCTGATAAATGCTGTGATGTTATATGTCAAAAATAATATTTTCTTCGATTATATGGGTGGGTCTGGGAACCTCTGCTGCATACTGTAAGAATATGTCCCAGACCAGGGCTCAAAGAGTACCTAAGTGCTGATCACTAACTAAAAACAGTGTGATAGTATTAAAAATAATTATAATAATGATGAATTGTTGCACAGTCTTAGTCATAATTGTTTATTACAACTGAAATCTGTTTAGATCTTCAAACACATCCCATCCATATACCAGACAGCCCTCTGCTGAGCTATAAAGGTGAGTGGCACATGCTCAGTGAAGCTGACCCATACAGTGAAATGGTTTATGAGAAATGACGATATATGATGAGAATACAAAACTTGATAATGAGATTATTTATTGATTGCAAATAAAATTCAAGAACTGTGAAGCTGGAAACTGCACCAGAGGGAATTGGTCCAAGAGGACATTAGCGGGGGAGGGGGAGAGGGAGAAAGAGAGAGAAAATGCATTACATGTAAACTAAGTTAAAGGTTGCCTAAAGGCTTCTGATTCCACAAGCAGAGCCTCTGAGGATAGGATCTGAAAGCCTTTAATGCTACTAAGGCTTTGTCAGTAAGAGATTTGCATATTTTGCCTACAAACCCAAAACACTGTATTAATTCATTTTTATTTACCTTTCTGCCACTTCTAAAAGAAACCTCACAGGAAGCTATTAATGACACCACTTCATAAGAGATAATTTTCAGAGAGACTTTGCAGATAGTGACTGAAGGGGGAAAAAATGTGTGTCAAATTTAGGTTATTAACAATATAATCCTTAAACAGACAGTATCTCAAAGACTAATTCATCTTCAAATTTGTCTGTAAAAACTGCATGATCCTTCATTCTGTGTGTATGCGAATTTATATTGTATGTCTTTTTTTCTTCATGTTTACTAGAAAGGGAAGCAGGAGAATTTTGCAGTGCTGGGCTGGAGGCTGGAAAACACAGTTTTGCTATAGCACCCTCATTCTATGGCACCTTCCATTCAAATTCAGGTCCCTTTCTCCACAGTCCACCAGCAAAACCAACAGGCAAGAAGCTTTCTCTCACAGACCATGTGCAAAGTAACAGGGTACCAACAGGGATGAGATTGATGTATTTTGTTGTAAGTATCACAATATTTTTTGCTTAATGCAGTTCCGGATTCTTGCTGGACAAAGCTTTGGACAAGCTAAATGAGAAGAAATTGCTCTTAAATCTGTGGCTGCAAGAAATCAGGAGTCCCATTTCATACAATTTTAACAGCATGATTTTTTAATCACAGTATGGCAAAAGGAGTCTTGACCTTTTCCCTACTTAAGCATAAAGTACTGAAACCTTTGTGTCTTCCCACACTGAGAGAAGTAAAGACCTTTTCCTCATCTGAATTTATAATGTTCAGTACAAGCTTCTTTTAAACTTTCCTGTTGTTGGAGGTACATTTTTCCTCCCTCTACTCAGATCCTTTTAAGATATAATTTATTAGAGGTTTACTCTTCCTTCCTGTACTTTTCTGCTCTGGGTATTCTATTTATAGTCTTTGTAATGTCAAAATTATCTCAGAGGAAAAACACAGAGTCACATATGTAGGTAACATAAATGGTCCCCGTTCCACTCTCAGTCCACCACCTTTGCACCTCATTTTTCCTCTAAACAGAGGAAAGATTTCTCCTGATTTATTTACATACTAAGTTGTCTGCATTTAATAATTTCATCTACATCTAATTTATGTCTATACAGTAGCCTTTGTCTCCCCACATGCTGCATAGACTGTTTCCCATTGCATACCTTGCTAGGCTGGCACATATGTCGTGTCCCTCTGTGCAGGCAAGTGCCATGTCCTGGTTACAACCACCCATGGCTCCCAGAGATGAAATGAAAGGTCATATACATGAACCATGAGGTGCTAGGGGCCTGGGCCCCACTGCCCTGAAGGGTGGGCAGAGAATGGGGAGAAACAACATCTTCATTACACGACTGCTGTCCTTCCGCCACGTCCTTGGCCACAGCGCCTGGTTGAAGCTACTGAGATTCTGTGCAATTGTGAGGGTCCTTGGAGATAGGGCAAGGAGGAAGAAGTGCCACCTGGTCATGCCCTGGCAAAATCATCTCCTGCTCTCCAGCTGCACCTAAGTGGGTCTGCACTCAGACGCTCCTTTTTGTTCAGGATAAGACTTAACCCATATTGTTCTGGGGGAAGGCAAAATGCCTCTATTCCTTGCAGAACAGTTATTCCCAGGCACAACCCCACTGAAATCAACAGCACTTCTTCAGCACAAGCATTTCAAAGCCTAACCCCACTGTGGTGGGTACACCTGCAGTCCATTACAAGACCCCTTCTTTCTCTGATGGATGAGCAGCTGAAAATGCTTAAACCAGAGCCACAGCCTTTCTGGGTGCCTAACAGCCCTGCACCACATGGTCATGGGCTAGCAGGGAGGCAGACAGGGAGGGCAAAAGACAGCTATGGCAGCAATGACACATTCAGTTTCCAGCAGAGCCTTACATGGGGTCTAGAAAGGTTTTCATGACTCTGTACTGAAAGGCTACAGTGAACTGCAGTTATATTTGTTCTTTGCAGGTGCTGTTTTGTTTTCCTGGGGTTTTTCCAAACAAAGCGAGGAAACATTGCATCTGGAAAATTACAAGCTCTGCTCATGCCAGTAGCTATTTCTGGAGAAGCAGCCCTGTGACACCATTAACACAGTTAATTAGTGGCAAACCCTAAACATGTTTCTTAGATCACGGCACAGAGAGATAGTAGAGAAAATAAGAAAAAGAAAACTGGGTAGGGGAGGCCCTGCACAGGACCATCACCAAAAGTCACACTCTGTGCCTGAGAGCATTGTCCAAATGTGTCTCAAACTCTGCCAGGCTTGGTGCTGTGACCACTTCCCTGGGGAGCCTGTTCCAGTGCCCAAACACCGTCTGGGTGAAAAACCTTTTCCTGATATCCAACCTAACCCTCCCCTGACACAGTTTCAGGTCATTCCCTTGGATCCTGTCACTGATCACCAGAAAGAAGAGATCAGTGCCTGCCCCTCCTCTTCCCCTCACAAGGAAGCTGTAACTGCAATGAAGTGTCCCCTCAGTCTCCTCTCCTCCACTCTCATATGGTTTCCCCTCCAGGCCCTTCACCATCTTTGTTGCTTCCTCTAAGTACAAGTGCTTGAGATATCTTTGAAAACTTGCAGCAGCTCTGTGTGACAGCATCCCTTCCTGCTGTGTGTTACCCTGGGGACGTGACAGGACAAGATGCCACAGTGTGAAATCACATGTGTGGAAACAGGCTTCTCCAATGTACACATTCACTGAGTGTGCAGGAGTAGTGTCTGGGAAGGTCTTTTGTGTTGACATTCACACACTGTAGTTCTAATACGACAATTATTTTATAATCCTTTAATATATTTTTACCTAATTTAAAGTTCAGGGCTGAAAGAAGATTAGCCATATAGCTCATTTACTTAAATGCTTAAGACTCTTCTTACACGCCAAAAAGAAGGAAAGTTTAGGTATTTCAGCTTTAATGCGCCATGATAATTTTTCCCCTTCCTTCAAAAACAGCTGCAAAGCAAATAAATTAAATGAAACATTCAGGGCCAGAAACTCTTTCTCTTTGCTGCTCTTCAGAGGTTATTATTAAGGTTTAATCCTCATTTGCAGTCCTGTAAGACAAGCAAACCACAGGCATGGTTTAGTGGCAAACACAGTGGTGCTGGTTGAACTCAGGGACCTTAGAGGTCTTTTCCAACTTAAATGACTCTGATTCTTTGACCTCCAGACACCTGGAAAGGTTAGTCTGGAAGACCATGTACCTAATTCACTTGCCATGCAAGTCAATAGTGGTAAACCCAATCATTCACCCCCTCATCCCTGATGGATTGAGCGCATCTGCTTCCAGATGCACACAGGATCAGCAGGACCGGGATAGGTCCAAAGATGACGATCCTGGCCCCTGGCATGCTGCACGCCACATCTGTCACCTACCACCTTGAAAAAAAGCAGGACACGTCTTTGTTGCTAGTGCATTGCCTATGGTTCATGGTCATTTTAGTTTGCGCAAATTGCCTCCAAATTTGTTCTCACCCCACTATAGCTCTATAATGTTTCACCTACCGTTTTGATCTCCAAAATATGCACACTCTGCTCAACCAAATATACTTGAGCTTTTTGGTTTTCCTTTATTTTGTTTTGTTTCTATTTTTTTCAGAAAGATATGGAAAGTCACTAGAGATTTAAAAACTGCAGTACAGGCACTGTAGCTATATCATAAGCAAAAGTAGAAATGACTAGAAAGCTTCCTGGACTTTGTAAAATGTCAATAAAATAAGATGGTTCTAAATAGTTGTCTAGTTGTCAAATACCTTGCTTAAAACTACTCTTTGTCGAGGGAGAGAATGAAGTCATAGGTGTCCAGTGACTCCTTTGTGTTTCATTTTTACACAGTTTTATGACAGTTTCTATTTATGTTTCTCTCTTCAGTAAGAGAAAGAATTCAACAGAGGGGGGAAAAAGTACATATTTTGTTTACAAATATAGGTGAGACAGATATATAGATATACAACAGATACAGCCATGTGCAAACTCTGTCTTAAGATTTGGCCTCTTCCATCTGCAAAACCTCACAGGAAAAGAAAGAAAACCTGATTTTGCTATAATATTTTCCAAAATAATTACTTCATCTGCTAGTGAATTTATGGTATTAAATTGTCTGTTTATTTATCTGTGTTAATTGTTTATTAAAGGAGCAGTAGTGAAAATAAGAAGTGGAGAAACTATATGCAATTGTGATGTCTAAAGAGGAGACATCATATTGGAAAATAATTAGCTATTCAAAAATTATCATGTTAAACTTTCTCTGTATAGCAGACTAAAATATAAGCCATTTTAGGCAAATCCCCCTGCTCCTGTTAAGCCATATTTTATATAGATATGATCCTAATTTTAATCCTTTCCCTCTGAGTAACAATGCTAGGTATTATTCAGGTTAACATCACACTTCGCATTTATTTTAACTCTCTTTATAATGTCAAAAAATAAAATTGAAATGTACTCACACTTGTAAGAGCTTTGGAAATCATGCAGCAAGATTTCTGGGGACCTTTTCTCCTGTTAAGCTTCAGCAACACACACTTACCAATTCCCTTCTAGAGGTTCCTTTCAGGAAATCAGCTGCATTAATTTAACTCCTCTACTGTGATTTGTAGTGAACAAAGACTATACCTGGGATAAAAGGAGCTTGGTGACCGATTCTGCCTTTTGCTATCATTTGCTTGGTCTGAAGATAATGGTGGCCACATTGACAACGGTAAAAAAAGAATGAGGAGTACTTCAGGTTTGTACTCTACGAAACACAAGACACAAAGAAAGGGAGAAGTTGTTGAGAAAAAAAGCTGAGAAAAGATGTCAGCTTTGGAAAAGTATCTTTTTTACCTAATTTTTTCCTGTTGGGCTCCTCTTCCAGGTGTTTGACTTATCCAAGCAGCCAATCCAGCACTGCACTACCACCACTATCTATATGAGGGCCCACCACAACTTTCAGTTCTCCACACTCCTGCACCACCCTCATCTTCCCACCCACCAGCAGAAAGGACCATTCAGCTGGTCAGTTTGCTGGTGCTGGAGGCCACAGTGCCTGGGAAGCAGAAGGGTGTGAGACCGGCAGACCCTCTGCACACCTGCCACATGCTGGGATTGAAATATGCCTGTCCAGAGATGGGATCTGTGTGTGCAGGTGCACAAGTGTCTACATCCTTCCCTAGACTGCCTTTTGCTGCCTTGTGCCCCAAGTGGCTCTGCGGAGCCCTGTCCCCATGGGAGACACATCTCTCAAGAATAATGTGTGCCACAAAACATAAATGCCGCTGTTGTGCCCAGGACGGTGGGAAACGACACAACCAAGATCCGGAGAAAATAGCTAATTTCATTAATTATAAATTGGTTTATATAACTTCATTCACAAGAGTAGCATAGTACTATTAGTCCCTTGGTCAACCACCTCCTAGAATGATTGGTGGAGGCTATACAACACCCATTTCAAAATATTTTCCCCAGTGTACCATAACAATATTAACTGAACAACAGCAGGTGCAAAGATAGAGAATTAGTTTACAAAAACCCGTAAGAGTGTTTTGCTTAGTTTTCGTGAGAGACACAGAGTTCTCACAGAATGCTGCAGAAAGCTGAAAAATCCCTCTACCAAAGCTTTTCAGTGTCCACACATAAATAGCAAAGAAGCACCTCCGTCTTGTTTCCACAAAAAAATTCTTTTCTTTTTTTTCAATAATTTAGGCTTTCTAAAAATGGGGAAGCAAAAGGCATTATTCAGCTCCTGCACTGTAATGAAAAATATGTGGCTAAAGTACAACGTACGTAATACTTTAGCTGAAAAACAAAACACCTCAGCACACACATAAGCATCATTAAAAAACCATATAAACCTGGAGATGATTTCAAAAGTGCTCAAGGTCCTCAGGGTGGGTTGCACTAGAAATGTCAGGGGAGGGCTGGGACATTCCTCAGCCAGTCTTCAAGGCCGGGGGGACACATTCCACTGTGGGGCCACTCTCTCTGCAAACATGTGAGGCTGAAGAGGGAGGGATATGCCACATCCCAACAAGACAGGAGACTGCATCAAAGACTGCCAGAACAGTCCCATACATCCAGAAGGCCCTTCATAATTGCCTCTCCACTGCCTGCAGCTCCAGAAGAAGCTGAAAGAGGCATGTCATACACTCTGTGACTCCATGGAGTTGGGTGCAAGCATCGTCATTTAACATCATGGGAAGTAAAATAAATCACACACAAAAAAAAAAAAAAAAAAAAAGATAGCTAAACAAATCATAAAGGAATCCTTTTAGAAAACATCAGGGCATCTCACATACATTGCTGTGATCTAGAAGTTACGAGCCATTGCCTAATACATCTTGTACCACTTGGTGGCAACACTTCCATGTTTGATTTATTGAACTTTTCTCATAATCTTTCTTCTGATGCTTAAAAGGATAAGTGTAGGCTCTGGTATGTGCAATTAACTACTGCAAAGAATAAAAATAAAAGGTTTGAATGGCTTTGGTACTACTTTCTGTCCAGGGCTCAGACTAAATTCTTTTCTAGATGATGTTGTTTTATGTCCTTAGACATTTCTAATAGGAAAATTTCACATTCCTCAGACATCAGTGAGAAGCCTTTTACAGCAATTTCATCTTAAATACTGGCAGAAGATAATTTCTTTCAATGTGCAGCCAGAACCACGACAGAAAGTGTTGACCAGCTGTTTGCAGAGCAGCATGTGCTCAGGAAAGACAAGTTAGATGGTGCAGGTTTCTCCATTGCAAGTGTGTTTTAAGACTGCAGGTGAACAACTGAAGGGCATTCAAGGTGTAGTCTTGCATGGTGCACAAGCAACAACCATGCCATGGCTCACTCTTGCAGTTTAAGTTTGATCTGCAAGACTCATTCTTCCAGCAAAGGCTGCTCAGTGTCTCCACCTGCTCAACTCTGGGCACCCACTAAACCTGACAAGCAATGTCATTAATGTCAATAATTTCTAACTTAAAGGATGTGCAAACTCACTGGCATTGGACCCATATACCTGCAGTTTGTGGTGTCCTGTTCTGCCACCTGTCTCTACACTAACATGTCACCCTAAGTCTACCAAGGGCCAGGCAGGGTAGCTTTGAGAAAAGCAGCCCAAAGTCACTCAGTGGCCCAGGGATCATACTGAGAAAGGGGATGCTCCTGGGTCTCTGTTCACAGTCACAGGCAGATTCTGGGTAGCAAAGCAGTCCCCAGACAACTGTAGGTGAGGCTCACGTGCTGCAATAGCCCACAGGAGTGCTCACCAGCCTCAGCTGCTATGGTAGCCTCAGCAAGAACAGAGGCAATGCACAAGGCTCTGTAATGACCAGGTGACTGGCCAGGATTTAGGAATGCTGAATGTCTGCAATCATTACCAAATCAGGAGGCAGCAGCCAAGTGAATAGAGTACTCAGGTTGCTCCTGGCCTCCCTGGGTCCTCTGCTGTATTTTAGCTTCCCTCAATGAGACTTGTAACTACAAGCCCCCTACAAGTTTTAGGATTTAAAAAGGGTTTTTAAAAGAATACCACCCACATTGACCCTGTAGCCCAGCTTGCACTCACAGTAGGAGGAGCCGAGGGTGCTGATGCAGCTGTGCTGGCAGCCATGCTCCTGCTCCATACACAGGTCCACCCAGCAAGGCAGAACAGGCATTAGATCAGTCAGACACATGGGGACCCTGGCTCTGGCACATGTCCTGTCACTGCTGTCATAGCCACCAGGACAACCCACACAGACACAGCCCTTCCAGCCCCAACACTCACCTGTTGATTTCGAGTGCTGACGTGGGCACTGTCTACTGCATCAGCTTTCTAATTTACCCAAGTCCTAAATCAACACTGGGTATAAATTGATACTGCTGATAGCTTGAGCTGAGTAAGCGTAAGCTTGAGCTTAGCTGGAATGTGCTGCAGGAGCCAGGTCTGAGTGTCTGTGCAGCCAGGAGCCCGTAGAGCCAATGGGAACTGGGCAGCAGGGCAGGCAGGAAATGGGCAGAGCATTGGAGGCAAATGCATCAGGTGCAGGAACATGTCAGGGCCCTGGGAAGCAATATCTTGTCAGCCCAGACTCCCCCGACCCAGCAAGCTGAGACTCACCATGGCACTAGTGCAGTCCCTGGCAAGGAAACTCTGCCTGGAAGAGGCTGGCAGCTGCCTTCTGCTCTTCAACAGATGTTGAAACAGGTGAAGTCTCGCCAGACTGCTGCAATGCCAGGTCTCCAGCAAAGTCTGCCAGCATGGTGAGGGACAGACAGGTCCTGACCTGTGCCAGCACCATCATGGTGCAAAACAGCCTCCTGGCTCACAGCCAGACGTTCCTGAGCAGCACCACGTGGCCAGTGATCTATCAAACACAAACATGCAGTGGATGCCATGCTCATGTCTGCGTAGGAGGTGACCCTGCTAGAGCCACATTAAAATATATATATGGATCTGTGAAATATGTATACAGCTCTGAAATGTGTCAGCCCTATCACACCCAGGGAAACCAGCTCCACATTTCCTGCTCTTTAACATTCCCATCACTGCTACCACAACATCCTGGCTTAGGCCAGTGCTACCAGACACAGGTGAAGAAAAACACATGCCTGCAATGCTTGCAAAACTTTCCTTATCTCACATCGGGGAAAGGTGAGCAAGTGGAAAGGCCACCCACCCCAACTCCTCCCCATTGGTGAGGTTGTTTCCCTGCCTATGCTACTCCTAGCAAGGGCAGCCACCCCAAACACCCCTATGAAGGTCATCTTCTAGCCCAGATGAGAAGTAGGCACCCGAGAGTGGCAGCTCTCACACACTACAGAGTTTGTCCTAGAACCGTTTCCTAAGCTGCCTCACGAGCTCAAAGGACTCCAGCAGGAAGACATGTTCCTCCAGCAGCTGTGAGGCCATGGCCCACAGCGAATTCATGTCTGCCTGCCAGATGTCCATGGAGTATATTTTGACAGCAGCATTCCGGGCCTGGATGGCCACCACAGTGACACGATCATGGGGTGGTCCATCCATCACGAAGAAGGCGATGCAGGGGATCTCATTGTGCAGGGGGTGCATGCCCTCCTGCAGGGTGAAGGCAACGTTCACAGTGTACTGCATGGCCAGTCCCCTCACAGTGCCCTGGGTCGCTGGGATGGTGTCTAAATCAAAGGAATGCATGCTGACAAACTGGAAGATACTGCCTTGGGCAACTCTCCTGTTCCCTCCACAGCTCCAGTCTCCCATTGGTTTTGCCGCATTTTGCCAGTTTCTGCCTAAAACTAGGGCTTGCCCTCTTGCTTGGATTTTTTTAAGGGCAGAAAATGAGACAGTGTAAAGCACAAATAAGGTCATACACATGGCAGAGATTGAGCCAAAAAGCCTCCTCGGACATATGGATGCTACTACTTCCAGTGCAAACTGGGAGAGTGTTTAGCAAGTGAAATGTCAATTAACATATTTTGCTTGACTTGTGTGTACTTAAGTCTGGGATAATTTGGCTGTAATGGTAAGCAAACACTTTGAGTCCCCTTGGGATGACGCCCAGACCTGGGCTGTTTCCTCAACTGCTCCAAAGGTCTCCAAGACATATCTGCTGCTTTCTGCATTTGGTGCCTGCACTGTTTTTAAACTGGGATTGATTTAAATCCTTTTTCCCTAGGAGGAAAGAGTCTGGTGCCCATGGGTTTGCTTTTTCCTTCTTCCCTAGGAGACCCATGCAGGCAGAGGGTTCCACCTCATGCCTGTTAATTACTGCCCTGTTTCCCTAATGATTCTGTAGCTGCATTTACCTCTTTGTAAAGTCATTTAACAAATAATGGGGAAAGTATTTACTGAACCCACATAGACTTTCTGGGCTATGCACCAACAATTTACCACTTTTAATAAGAAAGACAAGCTTTGGATTAATTTTTAAGCATTCCTTTGGTGTTCAGCAGCTGCTGGGGCTGGAGAGTATGGTGCTGTGCTTCCAGATGGTACCAGGACCTGGCAGAGGTGGTGTTTGGAGATATGCCTTCAAGGGAGGAGAAAAGAGCAAGAAGCAAGGCTTGCATTCAGCTTGAGAGAAACTGGGGAGGAAGAAATCCATCTGAAGAACTTTTGATAGCATGCGGAAAAGCCTAAAATCAGTTTCTATTGCAAACTCCCAGGTAATAACCAAGAACAAGGCATTTATGGGCAGAGGAGAGCCTGCAGTCCCAGTGTCACACTTCACCGAGGGTCCTGCAGAGCCATCCCCATCCCACACGGCTCATGCCTTTCTCAGATCACAGAATATTCTGCGTTGGAAGGGACCCACAAGGATCATTGAGTCCAACTCCTTAGTGAATGGCCCATAGAAGGATGGAACCCACAATCTCGGTGTTACTAGCACCATGCTCTGACCAACTGAGCTCATCTAAGGGCCACATGAAAAACACTTTGCGAGCCTCTTCCTGAGGCAGCAAGGCCTAAGCTGTGCAATGCCTACGATGCTGTGGCAGATGATGCATTTTCCAGGTCTGGGCAGGACTCTCCAGTTTGTATTTCCTGGGAATGGGAGGCCACATGCTGACCCTACATCTGCAGCCCTGCGTGGGTCCCAAAGGCACTAAGGAGCCTCAGCCTGCCCCAGGGAGCCTTTATAGAAACTTGTCATGGGATTGCTGCTGCAGAAGCACAGGTCTGGGTGAAGAGACAGGTGATCTTCAGAGCTGGGGTGCTTTTATCTATTCCTCAACTCTCAGGAGACAGAGCAAAAATATAATAGCACAGAAACCTTGAGATCAGCAGTGGACACAGCAAATTGAGACATTGAGTCTTAAGATGGCAGAGGAGAAGTCTCCTTTGTGCTGCTGCACAGGGTGATGCTGGTCAGGGTGCTGGCGTGGGTGCTCTGTCCAGTCGGGATGGCAGAGGGATCCATCCCTTCAAAATGCCAAGCCAGCTTGGGGAAGACATGCCACCTGCAGAGGCTGGGAACACCCCCCATCCTCCAAAATGGCCTCGTCTACATCTTATAGTCATAGTTTGCTGACAAGGGGAATGAAAAGAAGCTGGGACTCCAACAATTTTCATGTGTTCCCTGGGCACATTTGCAGAGACTAAGCAAAGGAAATACACTAACAATAAAGGGAAAATGTTTAGTTCATGATATTAACATGTCTTTAGCAGCAACAATAGTATAGGTTCCAACCTTATATAAAATTTTGATGAACTGCCAGTTTTAAGAGTGAAAGAAAAGTTTACAAGAACTACTCATGGCATTTAATATTAATAATAAATACATCTAGGCTCAAGTACTGATATCAAAAGTGGTTGAATTTATGATCACATTAGTTAACTCAAGTTCTTTCAGATATGTGAATTAATGACTCAACTGAGAATTACTTAAACTATACCTGTAAAGCAATGGGTTTGCAAAGGGGAGAAAATGTTCAACGGACATGGCAAACGCTGACTTCTCGGACATACACACACTCTTTTTAATCAGAACATGAACTTGTGGAGAGAGGGGAGGTTCCTGCTTTTAAAACAATATGCCCCCAAAGGCTAACTTCTGATACCCCACTGTATATTTCTTCATCATTCCCTTTTTTTTTCCCCCCAGTATTATTTCCATCAGTAGTGATGATCTAATGATTGAAGATGACCTATAACTACACATTTCCTAGAAAACAGAGAACCCAACCAGCTTCATGGCTGTTCTGGACAGGAGGGAAATTTGCTTCCTACTATATCTTGAGTCTAGATACAAAGGGGCATCCTGCTCAGAATTGCAATGCCTGACTTTGAGACAGGAAAAAGAGGATGAGAGGAATTCACAGCTTTAGGGTTGGACAAGAAGTAAAAGGATAACTGTAACCTGCATGAACTATCCTACAGGGAGAGAGTTCAAAAGGAGATACCGATGCCTCATTGCTCTGGAAAATGTGGGTTCCACTCTTTGCTGCCCAGGAAGACAAGAAGTGCTGCTCAGGCAGCAGAATCCTCCTGAGGTGTGTGCTCACCAAGCCCATCCTGCTGTGCAGTGCACACCTGTGGTATCTGCAAGTGCATCATGACAGAAATGAAAGGGCAGGGGAGAACAACCACTCATGGCAGGGTTGGGATGAACTTCAGTCCTGGGTAAGGGCAGCCTGGTCTAGTCCTGCAACAATGCATGGTAGTGGTCTCCATAACCTTTACTGGACTAGAACAACCTCATACCTCTTCCCTTCATGGGATGCCTTGACCATGTAGGCTCCAAAATAATGCTTACTTTGCCATGACACAGGACATGTCATTTAGCCTGGTTGGTCCTTACTCACCACTCCAAAAAAAAAAAAAATCACTTCTACTTACATCACTCCTGGCAAACATTTATCTAATCAGATCTCTGGTAAGGGCAACACCACAACGTCTTCAGGCACTCCACTGGTTCAGCATCCCAGCCATAAGATTTTCCCAGAAAATGACTCCTAATTCCTTGCTGCAATTTTATCCCATTATTTGTGCATTATGCATCACAGGTATAGAAAATAAACTACTTTCTTATCCTTTGCAGTAACATTTTCCTGTATTTTAAGACCCTTATAATGCTTTTACTTTCTCCTTCACTTGTCTTCGCACTCTCCTTGTCCCTGGAAGGAACAGTACCAGATCTTTTAGCTTGTCCTCACAGGTTATATTATGTGGCTCTCTGATCATGCTTATATTTGCCAGTGGACTGACAGGGGAATATTTTTTTCCACATCTTTCTTGAAGACAGACGCCACAATATCTGAGTGCACCTAAATTTCCTCTTGAGGCAATGAAAAGATACTTATTCCCTCAGAAATCTAACAGCTTCAACGGGTTCAACAGAAAGGTCACACTCCTCCCTCACCACATGGACAGGCCATGTAGCCTAATACTAAGGATCTTCTCCTGTGGGATAAATGAAGCCAGTCTGACTCTCCTTGGGTAAGCCTGGTGTCTGACCTTCGGCAACCTGCATCCATGCACTGACAGACAGGGATCAGAGAAGGGTAGAGGGGACAATTCCTTTCCCTCCTGCTTTTGTCTCAGTGCTGGCTTTGGCTGGGGTGGTTAATTTTCTTCACAGTGGCTGTTTTGGATTTTTGCTGAACACAGGGTTGATAACACAGAGATGTTTTTGTTGTTGCTATGCAATGCTCATACAGAGTCTAGACCTTTTCTGCTTTTCATACTGCCATGCTGGCAAGGAGGCTGGGGGTACTTGGGAGACTGGGAGGAGACATAGCCAGGGCAAGTCCAGACCATATGACATCACGCTCAATATATAAAGTGGGGGGGAAGAAGGAGGAAGAAGGGGGCATTTGGAGTGATGGTATTTGTCTTCACAAGTCACTGTTATGCTTCATGGGGCCCTGCTCTCCTGGAGATGGCTGAACACCTGCCTGCCCATGGGGAGCAGCGACTTAATTTTTTGCTTTGTTAGTGTGCACAGCTTTCGCTTTTCCCTATTAAACAATGTTTATCTCAACCCACGAATTTTCAAGCTCTTACCCTTTTGAATTTCTCCACAGGCCAGCTCTTGGGTACCCACAGTCACATGGTTATTACAGCTTAAGCTTCTTAACTGACGGTGGCTCAGATTCCTCCATCTCCTTGGCCCTAGGAGGGACCCAAGCACTGCACTCATACAATTGCACCCAGACCACAGCACTGGCTTGCTCTGTCATGTCCATGCATTAGGATTGCAGCACAGGGAGCTAAAAATAAAGTAATCAACCCTTCCCAAATCAAGGAAAGATACTGCAGGTGAGAATGAAGAGAGCAGAAGCTAAGTAGAAGGCAAAGTAAAACATTTGAAGAAACAGAAATCAAAACAACTTTCTGTATTGACACTTGTTTTTAAACTAAAGACATAATTATTCTGTAGCAAGCCTTGGCTACAGAGAAAAACATCTTGTTGGGAACTAATTAAAGAATTAGCCAGTGTTTAGCTTCTCATAGATAAAGGAACATAAGCTTTGAAACAGAAGTGCTTGCAGTATGCTTTTGAAAACTCTCTGAAGACAGCCGAGCTTAAGTCTGTTAAGACTCTTCCTTTGACTATTAAATGTTTGTTCAGATGTCTTTTTTTTTCTTCCTTGATTTTTTTTCTGCTTATAAAAGAAGTTCCTGGTACCACTTAACAGCAGGCATTTTTTCCCTTGCTTAGAGCATGGGGTGGTGTGTTACCATGTATCCCAGTGATGAACACTGAACCACTGTATAGGTGGGACAAGTGCCAAAGCTGTCATGAAATACAGTGTTTAGTAAATTAAAAGCTAGCATTGCATACCACATCAACCCCCCAAGATTACGTTCTAACCAGACCTTTCCCAAGCACAAGGTGTATCAGCACCATGTCCTTGACAGACAACCTCTGGGCGCGGCAGGGAATGCCAAGTCCCTTTTAGGAAGCTGATCAACTTCTTGGTTCAGCAAGAGGGGACAATGACAGTAAGCATTGTCTCTCATCCACTTTAACAGCTCGACATCCTCTGCCAGGGAAGGGATAACCCATCCTGAGGAGCAGGAGTGACCAGACTCTGCATGGGCTCCCACGGTGTGTGCTCAGAGCTGGGCACACTTCTTGGGGATAACATGGGCCTGGCTTCAAAAGCAACTTTTCTGCTCTGCTCCCTCTGCCCAGCAGCCTGATGGGAGCTGTGAACTCATGTAACCACAAGTGATTTTCAGAGCTCTACTAGTTTGGACTACAGGGTCTTTCTTTCCATGCTTCTCACCAGCCCCACAAACAACAGGCTTTTTGGAGCCAGTTATGTACGCTCCTTACTCCCCTCCTGTCAAATCAGTGTCCAGGGCATTGGCTAAGATCAGGGATCATAAACTTCCTTCTCTCTAGCAGAAAGGTTGTGGGTGCCCAGCAAAGCAGCACTGCGCATGCTGGCACTGACTGTGTTTGCCATCACGTAAGAACTGCTGTTGACTGCAGTTCACCCAGTGTAGTTTATTTAGCATCTCCAGCTTTGTTTCAAATAAGCACCCATGCAGATGAAATTATCCCTGCTTTCCAAAAGACAGATAAAAAAACTCTATCTATGCTTTGTGGAAGAGGATGGGAGTTTTAACCAACTCTCTGAAGTAGAAGTACTCCATAGAGACAACATTATGTGGGAAAGGAGAATCAATTTTTACTAACCTCTCTTCCACTGTCATGCTACTTTGCAATTTTCAGTGCAACCTCTGATATCAGATGCATTCTCAAGAGTCATGAGAATTGTCAGCACAAATATATTTAGCCATATCCCTTTGGGTAGGTGGGGGAGGAAAGAAACCCCTAAATAGCTATAAGACAACAATTACTGCAAACATATTTACTTAGAGAAAGTTTAGTCAGAGTTCAAAGTCCTTGGCAGCTGGATGGCCAACGGCCAGCTTCTTCCCAAGCTGTCCCTACAAACCTTTACTCTTTGAGGAGCATGCTCAGAAGAGAAACTCCTCTGCTTTCCATAGGTCTTCTCCATATGGTCTAAGAACTCAGTCTAAAAGAAATGCTTAAATTATTTAGATTATTTAGACATTTCTTCCCTCTTTAACAAAAAACCCCAAAAGTCAAATCCAAGCCCTTCATGATAGGAACCATGTTTTAAATAGGAAAAGGGAAATTCTCATTATTCATAACATTGCAAAGGAATTAGAAAGTTCACAGGTCTACCAAATGAGTGAAAATGCCCTGGCTTTCATTCAACTGCACTGTTAGTGGGAGTGAGGAGAAGTCTCCCACACAGCCACAGGAGAAAACTGTGGGATTCAGACTGGAAAAGTAGCAGGGGGAGGATGTGAACACTGTTAAAAATAAAACTTATCAGACAACAATTGAATCGTGAGAATGTTATCTGGTTCAACAGGAGCGTGAAAACAAATAGGCATTTCAAGAAGAGGGTCACCAGCAAGGTAAATAACTTCAAAATAGCAGGAAGTGACCAAAGAAATGTGCCAAGCTGAGAGAAATAAAAAAAAGGTTCTCCCAACAGCAGAAGACAGTCATGGATATAGATTTCAGTGTCACCCTACATGCAGCTGCATGGCATTGCACCCACCCATTGCATCCCTGGCCACAGTAAGACACAAGACTGAAGAGATTTGCACAGGACAATGTTTAACATGACCCAGTGTTTATTGACTCCTGCTACATTTTTCTTTAATAGTAACAGGAACACAAAATGTGATGTGTGGTAAAATACTACTAGGGGTTTCTATATGAGTCCAATGCAAAGTGCCAGCATTGTTGACCAGCATACAACCTGACAAGAGAAGATGTAATCATAACTCACTCTCAGATATCTGCTGGGAGTACGTCACAGTCAAAAGAGAACTAGTCATTTGCCTGCAAATAGACACATTTTCTTCTAGATGCAAGTGGTGTTAGAGCCAGCTATTTTGCAACAACAAGAAATACATATAATATATTCCAACATTTTAAAAAACACAAAGGACTAAAACTGTTTAAAAATAGAAGGGAAAAAAGAGAGTGTTAGACTGTGTTTTGTAGAAGTCATTCTTCAATAGAAACAGATGTAATCTAGAGAAAAAGATTTTATTAGGGCTACTTTGCTCAAAAGGCCAGTGGTCACCAGTTTGAAAATAAAAATAGTCTCTTGATTTTCAGCACTGTCTCCTGGTCTTTTTTCCTCCCTGCACAACAAAAACCTCCTGTTGAAAATTGCGGCTTAGTGGCTCTGCACATTTTTCCCACACAACTGAAAAGGCAACCATGTTTTTTAAAGAGCCACCAAAAACTTCCATGACACGCACGTGCAGCATGAAACATCTTCACAGATATGAATGATGAAGGCACATTATCTAAAGGTAAAAAAAAAACCCAATAGAATTTTTGGAGGGTTCAAAGTTAAATGACTTAGAGAAAGCACTTGTATTCACAACTGGCTGACAAGTTCTGTTTAGCCATTTGATTCAAACAGTTTGCTATGAAGACAAAACACAAGGAAAAAGCCTCTTTGAAATACCCTCCCTACTGTAGCAGCCTGCTTCCCTCACACAGACAGACAATTTCATCCTTACAGAGCAGTTTGCAACAATTCTAGAGACAGGCAAGAGAAATCTATGTAGGAAACATCACACCTGTGTATTCCTACATGAGCAACACCTCCCCACACCCCATGCCCAACTAAACTACAGCTTCTTCAAGGAGATCATCCCACTGGAAACGGACTAGAGATCTGAAACAGAGGCCTGAGGAACTGGTTTCAAGATCCCAAGCCCTCAACTTTTTTTGCACTTGATTACATGTGTTAATAAAGACAACACTCTCTGCCACAGAACAATTGCTCTGTCTTCTATATATATAATATAGATGAGGAAGAGATTGGCTAAAAATGAAAATATGTACTTTATTTACAATAAATGCAACTATTCTGCTCCATGCTCCATCCACCACACATGTTGCTGATCACTGCAGAAACCTGGTGGTAGCAACAGTGATAACTGAAGTACCTTCCTTTTTTCAGCCCTTACAAAAAGCTTTTCCCCTTCCACCACACTGTTTTTCCACTGTTCCAGACTCCACTAAGATGTGTACTAACAATGCTTTCTAGTTCATTTTTAAGGTTACAGATTCTAAAGGCAAAGCAATATTTGCTCTGCTCTATCTGGTTTTCCTCCTTTTAAAATCATGTAGGAGTTTCAAATTTATGCACCAGTATCAACTTTACATAGTAATACAACAGGTTGTACTCCGTCACCTTCTCTAAACAGTAATCTGTGGGCCCTCTTTTCCAACACCTCTCACATTTCAAAGGGTTACCTCTCACTCTCAAGGAAGAGCCCAAACTCTTTTGCGTCCCACATGGACATTTCAGAATGAGAATTTCAAGTTATCACTAAGTTTTCTTCAAGTCTCTGGTGTGTTACTTAGAAGCAACTGCAGTAGAATAATGTTTTTCCTAACATTAAAGGACATTAATCATATTCTTTGTCTTCTTCTAGTCTTGAGCTGTAAAAATATTTGTCACACATATTTGTTCCCTCATATTCCTCTCTTAAGGTGCACAGTGGTCAGGCCTATAAGACCATAGCTAGATCTCTGGGAGAAGACAGAGAGAATAAGGGGTTTCTTAGCACTACCGTATTTACATTCAGCATTCATGGGCAGGCTGAAGGATGCTCAGCTTTTTTTTTCTTTAAGATACAAAACTGCTTTAAAAAATACTCCATTTTCTATTATCATTTTTTATGTCATCAAAGTTATTTTTTTTCTGTCCTATGCAGCTGTTACCTTTCTGTCAATGACATTTAATAGTTGCCATTGCACACTACTTTTCCATTCCCTAGCTCAAATGCAGCACCACCACAGCATGACAAGCCAGCACAGCGTGGGGAAGTGGTGCAGGGCAGTTCAGACAGACCACCTTCACCAGCATGGGCAGGTGGCATGGGAAAATATGGGACACTGAAGGGAGCACCTATTTGGAACATTTAATAGGGTCTGATATACACACCGACAACATGAGATAAAAATGAATGCAAGTGAGTGTATTAGGTTGAGAACAATTAGTGTGAGTGATAAATGCATCCACTGTCAGCTCCCAGCTTCATTAAGAGCTATTTTGAACTGCATAGTAAGTGCTAATTGTAGAAGTTTAGACAGATTGGAGATAGATCACCACTTACTCATTCAGTCTAATAAGTTTAAAAAAATAATGGAGAAAAAGATGTGTGCTTTGCCATTGAATAACTCTGATCTCACAGCTTGGTCACAGCAGTAGTAGTTACCTGGCATAACAGATCAATTGAAACGGAATTGCAGTTTCATTCAAATTACATATGCATGCAAAATTAAACAAGTGTGTTCACTAAGAATATGCAGCATAAAAACCAAGTCTAAGTTACCCAATATTTATCATATATTTGTCAGACTGTCAGATATATCTTTTCCTTTCAGATTCATATCTATGTCACACAGAACATAGCAGATGGAGAAGTCGCAAAGCAAACACTTCTCTACATATCATTGGCCTTAAGGGCCAATGCATTCTGTGCCATAAGCCTTCCAAATTTACCAGACTTTTGGGAGAAAACAGCTGCTTTACCAAACTGTGAAAATAGAAAACACACAACCCATCCTGCTCAAAACAGAAAAAAAATCGTTTTATAAAGTTGTGAACAGATACATAACTACTTTCCCCTCAGTCCTGGGACAGAAAGGGAAGTACAACTGCACAGCTAGAACGTGCCTCTTGAAAAGCAAACAAAATCCGGAAAATGCAATAACTGTGTAGACAAGAATCTGGGAAGTCATGTTATTGAAGAGTTGCACCAATGTTCTGCACAGCAAAATGATGAACAGTACATCAACAGGTCCATTTGGGACAGATCATAAAATGACACTCTCCAAATATCTAATTTAATTTCCCATGTCCAACATCTCTCTGTGCCCATTAGCAGTCTGCCACTGATTTTAAACTTGCAAAGCTTCTTCCCATTGAACTAGAATTTTTTTCCCCATAAAGTGCAAATAAGACTCAGGTTTTTATCACTAGTTCCAATGACCATTATCTTAGTCATAAGAGTGATCAAAAGCCAGTTGGCTGAGCCACTACCACTAGGCTTAGTGATACTCTTTTTTTTTTTTAAACCCTGGTTATTTTTTCCAGCAAAAGGCAAAGAGCAAACAAGTCTTTCTTCTACCAGATGCAGCATGACAAGAGGCTGCCTTAAGTACCATCAGCATAAGATGCACATGCTAGACACAACCAGTGCATTCTTGTGCATAAAAATGATTTGCCCTTATTTGCTGGAAATGGAAGTCATCTTTGGGATCTTATTTCCTCACAAAGAGTTCATGAACAGTTGATTAGTCTTCATTAAGAGGTGCTTCTCTCTTCCTTGCATCTACATCAAAAAGAAGAAAAAGCGAGAAGTGGTTAAACCAGGGGGTTCTGACTATATTCATCTGAACACTCAAACAAAAAATGGTGGTTTGTTTTCAATGGGCAACACTTTCCATTTCAGAATCATGGCATGAAACCACTATGTGGACTGAACTGCTATATGATACCACAGCACGTTAACAAGGACAATCACACAAAGATCTTGTACATTTGTCATGTTGAAATTGAAGATGACTCATGCAATACTTAAGTAGCCCAGTAAACTTTGAGACCCCAGATCAGTGATACTTTCCCCCACCACCTCCTGGCCCATTTTTCACCCTTTTTCTTTAAGGGTGAAACCAGTATTTGCTTCGCATACAAGCTACAGAGATGACAACAGTCTGTTCTGACAATCATTTGACTAATTACAACTTTGCCCAGGTGCACACATTTTAAAAAAGACAAGTGCTCTCCACACTGTATTTTGAGGAACCGCCTGAGACAGACTCTGAAGACCAGATCTTAAACTGCTCTGAACAGCAAACCTTTGGTCATGGTCCCAGGTAGGGTGTTGGAACACATCCAGACAACTCAGTCTGTGACTCGTATGCCATTACTACAGTAGCAAGGCAGTGTGGCTGCCATTAGAAAGCTGGGTCACCTCTTTGTGGGCTTCTGCCCTTTATTAATATAGAAGACAGACCCTATTCATCCAGAATATTTAGAGAATACAATTATTAAATTGTCTGTAAAAGTTTCATGACTTTCTGCTACACAAAGGTTTGGAGGAGGCAAAATATACCTTGCAAATAACAAAAGAAGAGCTGAGTCCCTGTGACTGGAGTAGCCACCTGGGGTAGGAAAAAAATCTCAGTCATTTGAGACTCAAATCAGAAACTGTCTCTCCCATTTTCCCCATTTTCTTCATCAGGGATTCTAGGGCCAGGCCTGAATCTTCTGTCACAACTTCTCCACTTTGCATAAAATAACTGACTAGCAATTAGAGGTGAAAAAGCTTTCTAAAAATGTATTACATATGCTTGTAGCTATAGAATCACTCCTGGTCTGTCTCTGACTTTGGAAATATCAAAATGCATTAAATTATTTCTGGTGAACATTTATTTAAAAAATCATACCGGTTAAGTTCCTGAACTTCTTTTTGGCTTCTGCTCTTTCTTCGGCATCAAAATACCACACGGTCATGGCATATCTATAAAAGAAAGAAACCATGCATTTGTTTCCACTTTTGATATTAAAATAGAGCACTGGAGTTTTATGCTCATGGAGAAAGCAAAAAACAAAACTGGATTAGTAGGCTAAAAAAGTAGGACGAAAATGACACATCTCTGTAGGCAAACAGACAGCATTTTAGTATGTATTTTAACAAGTTAGATAGAAATATAGGTGAGAATTTCTGCTGGAGGCACAAAAGAGAGCACAGCCCCTAGTAACAGAGGGCAGAAGTAGCTTCCAGACCTTTGCATGTTTTTCTGTTCTGGGATGCCTGTAGGCAGCTTGGGGGCTGCCCTGCATCACATCAGCTTTTCACAGCCTGCTGACAGATGGTAGTCCCAAGAATCCCTATAGTGTTACAAGGGCAAAAGAATAACCCAGCACCTCCCAGCTAAATAGCTATGCCCGGCTTGGAAGATTTCCTCTGGTTAAGGGCCTTTTTTTTCCATCATATGAGGAAATGTATCATTCAAGCTTGCTTTTCCTTATTTAATGAGAGAATTCCCAGTGACTCAAAACCAGAAAATTCACTCAAAATCCGTCTATTTTTTATGCACATGTATTTAAACATGATGGCCATAATTTCAGATACAAATACTGGTAGAAGAGATGCTTTGGGTTTTTTCCTAGCCAAATACCAATACCAAATATGCTACTTACCTGGTTGCATAAGAAGGCTGGACTTCATGTGGGTTCCTTCGGTCTGACCAAAAAAAAAGTAATCGGTCAAAAATCGGCTCAACATCTGCTACATAGGACTTTCCTTCTGGGAATATTCGAAGAATCCCACCATGCAGCTGAAAGAAAAGGAAAGATTGCTTTTTGCACATATAAACAGCCACACATTCACGTGAAAAGTGACTTATTTCTCCCTCTTCAACACCTAACAAGTGGGGAATAAACATCTAATGATAGATATGACAGCTACATGACAACACTGGAAAACCTTACCGTGTCTCTTGACCACTTTGATTTTCCCAAACAGTTTGTAGTGTTTCGGCATAAGTTTCTGTCTAAAGTAAATGAACCAAGATAAAGGTAATACCAGCCCTGCAGCAAACGCTGGGAAACTTCTGAGCTTCCAGTCACATCTCTAGAACCAGTGAATACCACAGAGCTGCTCCACCTGACCAGTCTGAGATCAGGCTACAACAGTTGTTAGATATTGCTCATGCTATCTCAGAACCTGCATCTGATAATTTAGGAATTAACTTTTACACCTTGGGAAGAGTGAAGTCTGTTCTATTGTTAGATTTGTAAAACTTCTCAAATGCATTGTAGCTCCCAGCCACCATTTTCCCTATTTATAACACAGCCTGGTGTCTCTACCATATAATTTCTGTCTTTCCATGTGCCACAGGGAAAAGTTTCAGGAAAAAGGTCTTGTGATCTGCATGCACTCTAGAAAATTGAAAAGATGAAGGTGAATCCTGCCTACTCCTGTTACTGTTAGAGGGTTCTTTGGAGACTTTTATGCTGCACCATAGAGTGCAGGGAAGATGCTGTCAGTGCACCACTGACCTGACGCGGTACCTCCATGTCACATGCAGACCTCAGTGAGAAGCTGTTAAGTCAGGTTTAAAGCCACATGGCTGCTTTCAAAGCCCAGTATGATTATACTCTTATATTGCATCTCCTCCAGCATACACTTACATAAAATCACCATCACATCTACATTATAAACTCCATCAGTGTCCTGGATTTCAGTTAGCTTTTCTTAGTGCTCACTTGGGTGCCTCCTCACTATTTGGATAAGGGTGCAATGCACAAAATACATTAGATATTTTCATTTCCTCCCACATCTCCTCCTTCATTTAATTATATTGAGATGTTTCACCGTCATACTCTCTATAAATGGAGTGCTTTTCTGCAACACTGCATTTTTTAATGGCATTGCCTCTATAACTGAACTCACTTATGGGGGTTCATAGTATTTACACGTGCTTAAAGAGCATATTGGCCTAAAAAGAGGTTAGAGAAGCAAAGAACATTGGACAATTTTCAATAGATAACCCCTGTGAATGGTTTGTGCTGCATTACAACAGCAGACTTGCAAAGAGACATCCTGCAATTTCACAAACCCTTCTTTTGTTTCTCATTTAAAGGTATGGCACATTCAAGGCTGACTTAACTGCCTTATAGTAATATAGGCAGAAACGAGAGCTCCATCCTGTCAAGAGACCCAGTGGTGGAATCAAACCATGTGTTTGTTCCTCTTACTAAGCCCCATTGCTTCATAAATAAGAAAAGGGAACTGCCTGAATATCTTCTGCAGGTTAGCCTGAAGTATCAAGAATGATAAAGTCACAAATGTGGGCTGTTATTTTACTCTGCTCCCAGAATTCACTTACTCTGTAGTGAATTGATTTTCTTTTTCTGTTTCCTCTAAACAAAGTGTTAAGAGCATGCAGCCCAGTGCTTAAAGCTTTATTCTACAGCTACAAAACAGTATGTGTGTAGGATGGGAGAGAGGATGATAAGGAAACAGTTCAGATTCTTTCTTCCAAAGGATTGCCAAAAACACCCAGAAGAAAAAAAAAGAGATGACGAAGGGACTAGCAGTTCAGAAGTTCAGAGTTCACAGAAACAACAGACAGCTCCACAGCTATGTTTCCAAAGTAGGTTTTCCTTCCTGTTCAACCCCATGGCTTACTCACCTTAGAGTCCCAATTCTTATTCAGATAATAAATACAGGTGATGCAGCGCCCGTCTCCATTTGGATTGTCCACATGACGAACATACCCAGTTCCATTTCCAGGATAGCAAGCAACCATAGCCTGAAAGATAAAGATTGTAAAATAATTAATTCTATTCAGTTTTAATTTGCTAAGCATCCTCCCACCACCAGTTTGGCTCAGTATTTTTCAGATGATCAATCCAAAACGTAGAGCAGATACCACCTTGAAGGTATCTTTGCACAAGCTTCTTTCACAGGACAGCTCAGCCAGTGTGAAATTCCAAACTGGAAAATAAATATCCTTCATAATTCACAATATATACACTAAAATGAAAAAAATTAATTAAACTAAAGCACTAGTATGTATGGTATAAGCTTGTTGTCATTTACAAGCTACGTGACTTTGAGGCAGTTTCAGCCGAAATTTGCTTGGGTTTCTACAGACAAGTAGTCATTGCAAAACTGTTTTTCCAGTCATAATGAAAGTAGAAAGCAATCCCAGGATGTCATGCTTTACTACCACCATCCTCCTTTATTCATACCTTCTAATTGTTGTCATATACACCCCTTTCTCCAACTCAAAGTGAGGGTTCCCAGGAAGTGTGCGTAAAAGTCCATAGAGCAAAGTCTGCAAAAAGCTGTGACTCCTTTGTGCTGTGTTTGCACAGGGCAGTGCACGTTTGCTTTCATGGACTGAGCCACAGAACTAACCAAACAGCCTTCAGAGCATACTTATCTCTTTGATCATCTTCAGACTTGCTGATACAGTCACCTAATTCATGGTTTAAATTTCACCTTGAATGATGAGATAAGCCTAACATGAATTACTCCAAACCACATGACAATCAACAGGTCTTAAAAGGTTTTTTACAGCAAAAACATATTAAACTCAGTTGACATGATTAGCAGCCTAAGCAGAATGCAGGGAAGAGCAGGTGCGACTGCTGGTAAGGTACTAGATCTTTGTCTCAGTCACTCTTCACTGCTGGGGCTACCTGGTAGTGATACCAATCACCACTAAAGCTGTTGCAATAGAAGTCTTGTTCCCAATACTCTGACATCTCCAGATTGCTTGCCAGTATTACCAGCAAGAGTGACGGGAAATGCTGGACTAAATTCAGCTGGAAAACTGCAGATAGTGTTCAGATGTGGTTTCCGCAGAGATGAGGAGAGAGCAATAATCACTCCTCAATCTACGTGCTGTGCTCCCATAAATAAGTTGTGCAGGAAGCACACCATAGGCTCATGTTCAGCTCACTGTCCACCAGGACAATCTGAGGGTTCCTGGGCTCCCCTGAGGAGCAGAGCTGCTAGCAGCCCCCAGTCTGTACTTCTGCAAGGGGCTCTACCTTCTCAGGGGCAGGAGTCGGATTTGCCCATGTTTAATTTCATAAGGCTCCTGTTGGCCTGTTTCCCCAGTCCATCTGGGTTCCTTCTGGTGGCAGCCTTGCCCTCATGGGAATCAACTGGTCCCCCTCAGTTTGCTGTCTTCTGCACAGCTGAAGAGACTGCACTCTGCCATCTGTTTCAGGCTACTGATAAATAGAGGTGTTTAACACGACAGGTCCCATTATAGATCCCTGTGGTGCTCCATTTGGTAGCAGCCTCCAGGTATAATATGTCTGATTGACCACGACCCTCCAAGCCCAACCATCCAATCAGTTTTTTACCCATCTAGTTTTCCATCCATTCAGACCATAAAATCCTAAGTTCAGATATAGCAGTATTTTAAATGCCTGTCTCACAGAATGAGGATATGAATGTGCACTATTTGCATGACCTGCCTCAATGATCTGACATGCACAGTTAATAATGTAATTGATAGTTGGAGATTGACAGTATAGGCTTTACTAAGAGCAATTGAAATTTTTATCTAGGAACCCCAGAACTCTTCTTCTTCCAAGCATATGCCAAAGCCATGCTGTTCTCATGGGACATGACCAGGTACAGTATAGCACATGCTGGTTTAACCACCAAGGAAATTTTACTGTGCCAACAAACACCAGCACAGAAGCTACTGCCAGCTAGTGCAGTGGATCCTTTGAACCCTCTGCTACCAAGACCAAAATCTATCCACAGGAGTCAGCCATGACTTTCCTCCTCACAACAAGCACCAGAACAGTACCTGCAGGCAGCAGTAAGTCACCAGGGCCCACTCTCCACACCGCAGACCACAGATGCCTAGAGACTAGCGGCCTGCAGGGTCAGGAGATTATGCTAAACAAAAGCAAGTACTTTTAATTCCAAGTATAAGCCCTCTTCCATCACACCTGGCAGATAGGTAGATGCCTTTTCTGTAGATCCTGTCTGCTCTGTTGTCATTCTGCTATTACAAATGGCTCCAGAGCTGTGCTACATTTCACTATAAGCCTGATAATATCAGTAAGGGCCAGCCTACAGGATAGTGCTTGAAACAAGTTTGTTAAGGGCATAAGTCTGGTGGAAACCACAAGTCAGCTATATCTGCAATGTAAAAATGGTCTGAGGGAGCTGTGCCCTCACCGGTGAGGATAACCCACCTCATGCATTCTCCCATCCAGGTTGCTAGCACAGCACCTCATGCAGGTGCACGTTCACCCATCCCATGGGCACTGAGCTGCATTAAGTCTAACAATTAATATAGTAACCTTTTGCAAAACAGGATCCTCATACAATGGGAAACATGACCCTGGTGCCCCTGAAACCGCTCCATCACTTACCTCCTCAACTGAGCAGGGGAAAGAAAATGTACCGAAAGGCTCATGGACTGATAAGGATAAGGAGAGATCACTCACTGTCACAGGCAGAACATATAAACCTAGGGAAACTAGTTTAATTTATTGCCAATCAAATCAGAGTAGGATAATGAAAAATAAAACCAAACCTCAAGACACCTTCCCCCTACCCCTCCCTTCTTCCCAGGCTCAGCTTCACTCCCAAGTTCTCTACTTGGCCAGCGGTGGGTCCATCTTGTAGCTGACTGGCATTGGCTCTGTCGCACAGGGGGGAAGCTTCTGGCAGCTTCTCACAAAAGCAACCCTGGTAGCCTCCCAGCTACCAAAACCTTACCCTGCAAACTCAACACATCCTGAGAGCTGAAAGTGAAAAGGAGAGGTGGCAGCGATTCCGACAGTCGGGCAGGGAGGAGGGCTGTGCTGGGGAGCTGGGTGTGGCACAGCTGCTGCCAAGGGCATGGGCACCTACAGCACCAGCGAGGCCCAGCTCAGCAGAGCTCTGCCAGCCATACCAGAGGGATGATGCATGCTGGGAATACAGCTTTGTTGACTGATAATACCTCGTTTTTAAGTCGATGTACAACACAAAATTATGGCGACCTTAAGTCTCTCTTTGGAGAGTAGACATTACTCCAAGATTACTAAAAATCAATCCAATATTACTACTATTTTTAATGCCACAAACAAAAAGCTACCAAACAACAGACTGAAGGGCAGATCCTTAAAGGGATTTAGGTAATTTATTTACTATGGAAATCTGGGCAAAAGGCCAGAGTTTTCCCTGGCCTCCCCCATGTAGTATGTTCTCTTAGCAGAGCATGTGCTTTGTCTCCAACATTGATGCATAATTTATGTATTTAGAGGTGCACCTTTTGCAACTGAAACACTCAGTCCCTGGAGATTAAATGGAACAATTCCCACAGAACCCTAAAGCACTGGCCACAACTATAGCTTAACTTTCAGAAAGGCAAAGAGAAAAAAGTCTTCTAGTAGCAGCAGCGAAAGAAGAAAAGCAGAAGTGAAATATCCTTTTTTCCTGGCACAGAGAATATTTGAATGAAACCTTAAACAATGAAGGGAAATCATTCTGGTCCTCCTAGAAACTGTTGAAACGATATCAAGCTTTATCAGAGCACTGGCTGGAGCAGCTCCAGAGCAGATCAAGCTGGCCTCAGCAGAGATTCCAGCTGTTAGCAGTACTTTTGGATTCACTTAAAGCAAACAAAAAACAGGAGATGAGAAGCACGACCCAGACTTAATTTAGGTAATTTGTGAACACTGGTATTTGCCAGTTTAGTGCACCATCTAGCTACAAAAGCCAGAGGCTCAATAACAATAATCAAACAATTTAACAGGTGTGCACACGGAGTGTTAGTAAAAAATGTTTCCTATACTTTTGTCTATTGTGTCCAGAAGAGCACACTCCATTTTTGAAAGCACTGCTCCCTTCATTAACCAACTCCAAATCTAAACTAATCAAACTAACTACAGCAGGCAGTAATGAGCAGGAATGTACCTAACTTTCTTTTTCAATACAATCTATTACAATGGCTGTTGGTTGGCTTAACTTCCCACTGTAAGCACTCAGAGTATTTCTGCAATACTCCCTTTTCTAAGTTATAAAGAAGAATTTGTCTTACACAACAGCTGAATAGTTAAAAACTGATATCCAGAAGCATGCCTTTGGAGTCACACATACACACCACCATATGAAGACCAATGCTCTGGTAGTCTAGTCAACAGTCATAAATCAAACCCTACAAAACTTGGAAAATGAAAAGCAAATCACCAAGACTAAAGTTTCTGCCCTGTTATTTTCAGGAATGCTAGCTTTCCCAAGAGGGTGCAAATCAACCACAAGTTAAACAAGCAGCAATTACCAGCTTTAGTAAGGACCCAGGAATCATCAGTAAATTCCACATTGCACAGGAGCTTGCAAAAATAAGTTATCTATCATTCAGTTTAAGTATTATACTCAAGTCAGCCAGAGAAATCTGCAAGTCAAACTGCAAGACACTAGCAAAGTGAAGGCAGATAAAAAATAACTGTTCCATTGAGAGGATTTTTCCCTGCCTCCCAGTGCTTCTAGCAAGGAGAAAAACAAATTCTCTTAGCTGATAGCCAGGATCATGCTGTGAGACATGATTCACAAAATAGGCAATGCTAGAGCAGCCTGATACTCAGAACAAAACATTTCAGAAAATATCTCAGATAGAAGATGCTTGTAAGTGGAAATGAACAGTGCTTAATAGGAAGCAGTGGTGGCATCAGGTCAGAAGAAGCTCTCCATGCCCACTAGCACTAAGCCAGGGCCCCAGTGCACTCCTAGTGCAGACTGTATAGATGGTACTGTAACCTCATACTAATCCTGTATTTTTCTCTCAGAATTAGTATGACCTTTGCAACCAGCAGAGAAAATCCTGAGCTGTGCAACTCAATCCTGCCAACACCAACCACCCTTGCAGATTAAGCTAAAGACTCCACAATATGCTTTTCCATTTTCTGTACCAGATTCATATGGTATATTGCTGAACAGCAGCTACTTTTGATCCCTACTGTAGATCATCTCTGTATAGAGCTTGGACATCAACCAGTTAAATTCAGAAATTACTTGTAAAGTTACCTGAAAGGTTCCATATAGGCACAATGCTGATCCACAATATCACTATGATGGTTCTCTAGAAAACCAAGGTATTAGTAAGAAATAACAGTGCTGTAGCCACCGCAGCTTTCACATATATTTTTATTTGGCTGCACACTTCCCAAATTTCAGCCCAATATGTGATTCTCAGTTCTGAACTTGAGGGCAAACAAAAATCACTTTTGACCAGGCCTCTAGGAAATGAGGACTACCAGGGTAGTCTTAGTTCTGAATGCATATTGTGCTCAACCTGATTCTAGTTCACAGATGTGCATAGTCTTTACATCCAGAAAGGGAAAGGCACCCAGCATGCTCTACATTAAAAGAACATGAGTAGTCTGACATTTCATGATGAAAGACAAGAGATTCTCAGCTGAGGCTTGACTGACACACAAACACTATGGGGTGTATCTTAAGTAATTTTTCATTGCACAAAATTGCACCCAAGTGTTTTCTGCCACATAGCTTACAATGGTTAAGTATAAAATATTCATGAACATTATTTAATATTAGTTTGTTTGAATTAATGAAAGTTAAAATATCCAACTGCTATACTGAAGCATGAACTGGGAACACTGGTCTAACTTAATACTCTATAGAGATGGGAAGGAACAGAGGGAAGGAAATTATGTTAAAACACCAACAAATGAGAGACATTATCTTAGTGCCTGTTGGGAAAGGAATCAATGGTTCCAAGAGGGAGTAAAATTCTGCTCGCTTCAGTCGAGCAACACACGAAATGGGCTTCAGTAGCAGTATTGCATGAGAAGCTGGTCCCTCATTTCCTCACCATAACTTAGCTATCAATCTTCAATCAAACAGTTACTTGTAAGCGTATAAAAAAAATCCTGTTTCCATGGATAGCATTTTAGCCAGGTGGTCCGGTACTTGCTTCTCCTTGCTTACATGCAAGCTTGATCATCAGATTCAGGTCTTCCATGAGCTGAAACCTCATTTCTCCCTTTTTATTTTATTTAGTCTTTTGCATGCACCATTGTAGCTTGCTTGTTGTTTGCAGGTACATAAAAGCACTTTTTAAAAAAAATTTTTCAGGAACAGCCTGAGGGTGGGAATTGTGAGAAAGACTTTCTCTCATCTGCAGGAAAAAGATGCTAAGACACTGGTTTATTTTTGCTTACCAACCAAAAGTCTATTATTACTTGATAATATTCTAATTACTGTAAGATGGAAAACTGTTCCTGCTTGTTAAATTTCTTCTAAGAACTAAGGGTAGAAACAAAGAGTTACCCATGAAAGCTCTGTTCATGGATTATCTCCATGCCACACAGCTGCTGATGACTGGCATGTTATCTAGTTGTAGCTCAAGGAGCCCCTAATAAGCTTTCAGATCTTATGGAATGTGTCTGTAAGGAAGCCAGATCACAGACTGATGCTGCTTGAAAAATGAGCTCCCTGTTAAATGAATCTGTGATGGGGTTTAGGAAGCTTTCCTAATGATTGGCAACAAAATTTAGTTTTTCATAGCCTTTTAATACGAAGGACTGTTTCAGCCTGTTAATACTTTTTTTATTTTTCTTAACAGAACACACACTTAGAAATAAATCTGGATGCCCTTCAAGTTCAAGCTGGCTTCCAGAGCAGTGCCACTGTGAAATGGGAAGACAGGAAACAGCCGTGACTCATGTAGGCAGTAGCCATCTGCAGCTGTCAAGAGAATAGGGAGCATTTGTGGACCAGCCTTTGGACATAGCGGGTTCTGTTGAGCTGTCCCCATAGCTAGCTACTTCATGAGATCCTACAGGATCCTGAAGTCAAAGGGCAATTCAGGAAACTCCGAAAAGATCTGACCATGGAAGAAGTTCTCCAGGCTTCCAAGGAGAGAAATCCGACTTGTGGATTCCTGGGCAAAAGAGTCCCAGGTATTAATCTACCACTGTATACCGTCTACATTGCTCACATTTTTTTTGAAAAGCCAGGTAAACTAACACTGTTTTCAGACCACCACCCAGATTGCCTGTATGCAGCCTCTGGGCACAGCAAGGAGAAAACAGAACACTGAAAGTTAAGGAAACAAACATGAAACCGCCCTAGGATCCAACTGTCCTTGCAGTAAGCATCTCTGCCTGTTGTAATAATTAAAAGAATTAACCTCCTTTCTTGTATGCTTAATTAATCTACATATGTCTGTGCGCATGTCAATTAACAGTTTTCTCCAGTACTTCAAGTGCTTCTCTAATTTTCTGCAAACGCAAAATCAGGTAAGATTTTTATTTGACATCCTCCTCTGACCTAGAACTACGTTTTGGTCTGTGATGTTACTGGGTCGTTGTGCCTTGCACGCACACAGCGGCAATACCGCTCCAGAAGCGATTAGCATGAAGAGCAGGCATACCACCACGGCAGGACCTGAAATTTAAAAGGCTATTGCCAGTGAATTAGTTCAGTCAAGGATATTCAGATTAAGTCTCCAATTAGCAGCTGTAAACATGCGCAGTGCATCGATGTATCAATAAAGGCTGTTCAGTTCAGAGAGACCGCCCGCCCCTGCGCCTCGGAGCCCTGGCTCGGGGCCAGCGAGATGATGGCTTAACGACAGTGCTACGTGCGGAGCGTGAGGCGATCGGCGATCAAATGCAAACTTTACTCCAGAGTGCACTTCAGAGACAGGCTGCGGAGGGAAGAGGGGAAACCCACACACGCAGCGAGTACACAGGCGCTCAAGGCACTTCTCGGCTCTCGTTCTTACTGGGCTGTCTCTCCCTTCTGCTGCACACGCAGGCACGCAGGCTTATCTCCCACACTTAAAAAAAAAAAATACTGTCTAATCACATTTAGGATTATTTTTGTCTTTTGCTGAAGCCCTCTTTCATCACCCAGAAAACTCTTTCAGTCCTCTCCTCTCCCCAAAGAACCAAACGTGGCCAAGCTACACTAATGAGAAAGCATCCCAAGCAATTGATGCAGATGGAGAAAGCATCCCCGGTAATGAGCCCTGGGGGACACTGTGACAAGCACCACCCCCGCAGAAAGGCAAATTCATAAATAAGTGCAAGCTCATTAAGGAAATCTGTAAGGACCATCCCTGTATGTTCAGTTTCTCAACAGGGAATAAAAGCCTAGTAACCAGCACAGACATCCTCTGAGGATCTTTTCTCATCTGTGGGGTAGAAAGATAATCTCACAGTTCCTGAAATATTCCAGCCTTTCATTCTTCATCAGCAAGTCAGACCTTCTCAGTTCCGCTACTAGTCACCCAGAGGATTACATCACCTTTTTTTTTTGCAGCATTTAAAGAACTGCATATTTTGATGCTCTTCTGGTTGTGCTAATAAAGGTCAGGAAAGACAGCCACAAAATAGGCAAACTTTTGCTGGTGTTGGAGCTGCCAGAGCTGCCAACATCCTTTTCTTATTATTACCCATTTATTTTTAGCCTGTGGGCCTAGGGCAAGTGAGCAACACTTGCAGACAAGACTTATCAGCTCACATTCAGTATGCAGCACCTCAAACACTTCCCACGAGCTCATGGGGGGCAGCTCCGGACATCCTGGCAGGCAGAGGTGATGAGCCACCACCTTGAAGCAGGTGTGCCAAGGGGACAGGAGGCCTCAGCTGCCAAGAACAGTCCTTCCTTGGGGCCACCACCCAGGACACCTCTTGTGACCCCACATAATCCCACCGCACCAGAGACAGCACCACACTGGGGGAGATGTTTTCCTTTGTCCCCTTTGGCTCAGTGAAAAACACCTTCCACTGCCAGAGAGGAATGCAGGGTTCAGAGAAGTACCACCACACTTGGCAGGTACCCCAAATATGCCTCAAGGGTCCTCCCTGTCAGAGCTGTCTGGGCTTCTGAGGCCGCTAAGACATTACTGTGCTGCATAAACAGAGAGATTAACGTTCTCAAGTGCTTGTTATCATAGCAGTAACAACAAATTAATGCTAATTGATGAGACCAGTTATCTCCGATGTTAATTTTGGAAGGAAGCCGTCTCACTCACTACCCACACATCTTTTGCTCACCCATACCTTTATGGAGGACCTTGCCTCGATAACAGTATTCCTGCATGGGATTTTGTGTGAATGAATATTTAAGGGTAAAACCCATTAAAATTGTCTATAACAAATTACCATAAGAAATAATTTCTACTATGGTTCAATAACATGTAGTCTTTACCTCTAAGGCTTTGCCTGCACGTAAAGTTGTACTGCTCTGTCTACACGTGCACTTTACAACAGTGCAATCTCTCAGTTAAAGTGGATAGATGTGTATTCAATGACACACCATCTTTCTGTGCAGGAAGGGAAACAAGATGTTCAGATTCAGGGCAAATTTGTAATAATATAACTGTATACCTGTTCTAAGGCTAGGCAACAAAATTTATTGGTAAAAAAGCCAAATAAATTTTCCTAAGTGTTTTAGTGCCTTCACTCTCCACCATCTACACAGTTGGTACTTGCACCACTAGGGTTATATGTAGACAGACACTCGGCAACTCTGAGCAAAGCAAGCATGCATAGACAGACATGCACACACAACAAACTGACTGTCAGCCTTACGTTTGCACATCTTAAAGATACTCACAAAAGCTCTCAACTCCTGAACAAGGAAGTCTGCTTCTTAACCGAGCTGTGGACAACATCATATTCTGGATTTGAACATAGGCTACTGAATTCCCACTTCCCTTTTTCCACTGGTCAAGCGTCTCCCACGGATTTATGCTGCCACCACCTGACAGAAGAGACCAACCTAACGGACAGCTGTGTTGTGGCCACTGACACGGGCTTCGACTCTTCTGCTGAGGCAGTGGCCCTGCACAAGGACACAGCCATGCCTGACAGGTTTCAGCCTGCTCACACCTGCTGCTCTGCTTTGCTGCAGTCCCCCCTGGAGCCTTACCCTGTCATTCCCACCACCACAACTCACTGAAGTAGCAGCCCTTAGGAGATTTCTCAAGGCCCAGTTCAGGACTGAGTCTTAGAGCAATAATATTCTATGTCATCTAAGGTAGTTTTTGCAGGAAGCACTGCAACTGTTGAGCAAAGGAGGCAGTCTCTCTGGTGTGAGTTCAGAATGCTTCCTGAGGATGCAGAAAGCCTGGAGTGGTCTTTCTGGCTCATTTCCCTTCTTTTTCCTCTTCCTCTCCATAATCTTTCTTCTGGCAGCCAACATGACAAAGGCAGTATGTACTCAGAGCCACCAAGGCTGAGCCAAGCTGGAGGCTGGACTGAGGCTGCTCTCCCAGGATGCCAGCTGGTTGGGCTGCCAGAGGAAGCAGCCCTCATCCCTGTCTCCTTCCTGGGATGGAGATGAGAGATAGTGACTGCATAGGCATGACAGGCTGTGGTAAGAGCAGGGGTAAGAAACCACTTGGTGGGGGTCCTGCAGCTGGCTTTGCTAGAGATATGGGACACAAATGCATCTCCGTGGTGAGAAACACAGAGAGGGAAGGCTGGACAAATACTCGAGGGGGAGGCAGAGCTATAGGGTTACATATGCTCAGGTAGGCATGGGGGTCAAGTAGGTACTATGTCTGCCCACAGCTATGGTCACCATTGGCACAACCAGTGCCTTTTCTAACTGCAGCCAAAACGTTGTATGAATACAGCTTAAAACTAGCAGCAGTAGCTTCTACAGATGGTAAGCAGTGAAACATGCTTTTAACCAAGTGCCAGCAATGAAAAAAAAAAAATGTTTCAGTTGCAGACATCCAAGTGTAAAGAAACAAACAAAAAACCCATGTCAACTACATTTTTACTCTTGCCAAGAAATTATCAGTGCAAATGTGAGACTGCACTGAGCCTTTAGGTCATCAAGTTAGGCACTCAGATATCTTGGTAAAATGCACAGCTTTGACACTTCAGTGTTTGATCACCATGAAATGTTGAATTACACCAAATTTGGCAATGAGGACAGCATTCACAAATCCTCTCACCGCTCCTTCATGAAGAGGAAGTCTGTAAAACAGTTAACCAGGCAGTGACCCTTCCTGTTGGCCTGCTTCAGAGACACCATGCACGTGCTCCATACAACACATGACAGAGGGCAAATTAATTTACTTAGGTGGAAACATTGGTGAATATTGTAAAGAACAGAGTTATCAATACATTCTGGGGGGACTCTGTCCTGTTGGCGCACATCTACTCATATGACATGGCTTATGTCTTAACAGCAGGACATGTTACATCATTTATGGTGAAGCTTCTCCTTTTTCCACTTTTCAAACCACTTCTACCAGATTTACGGTGGGAAATTAGAAGGGGAAGGAGCAGTTACACACAGTCTTCAGCAGCAAACACACCACCCTAGGACTGTTAACAATCCAGGAACAGGCAAGTTGAGGACTAATTGACACTTCCCCCCCTCCAACCACTTCTTTAATATCTTCTCTCTCAAATTCTCCTGGTTCTGCTCTACTTTTTCTACCCACATGGTCCAGTAAGGGGCTATGCAAGATGCTTTCTTCACTCCCTAGAGTCTCAAGGCAGTCAGGAAGCTCAATGCTGACCACCACCACCACAAAGCCCACTGTTCTCACACCCCAGGCTTTTCCCATTCAGTATGGCATTCCCCACCAGGCACTGCCCATCTCTCTGTATGCATTACTGGAATAACTGTTAGCGTTAATGGTATTAAGACAAGTTTGCCATAAGACAGCCAGTTGCAAAGGTCAGATAAAAATCGTAACTACTACCTATTTCATCAAGTAAGGCTTCTTGCTGCCTCCCAAGAGGCCACATAAAAGATGACCTGCATTTCAAATGCAAGAAAAAATTTATACAAAGACCAGGGATGGCACAAGAAATGCAACTTTTCCTGAAGTTTTCTAAATATATTCTAGCATAGTCTAAGCCAAGCACCAGAAGATGTGCTTCAGGTCCCACTGATCTGAAAGAGCCTTTAAGAAAAATTAGTTAAGTGAATTGCTGAACTGGAGCCAAAATTTTAAAAACATTTGTCTTATCACTTTGTATAAAAAATTACAGTGCAAGAACACATAAGCAATGATTAATTATATTATAACTTACAGACAGGAAAAATGCAGACCTATCTTGTTTGGATTTTCAGGTCCAGAAAGAAAGCACAGAAAACAGACTATTTATTTCGACCAAAGGATTCACATGAACTAGATAGATACAAGACTCAAAATGGTTATCTATTTTTTTGCTAGAAAGTAGGATGCAGTTCCCTAATGTTTGGCAAAAGACATGGCTACTCTGCCATTTCCAACTGCAAAGCTTTGGACAAACTGTCCTGTTTCCAGTCAATGCAGGTAGAGTGCTATGCTGTAGTCCTGTAATTTACACTACTCATTTTTATCTGGGTGGCTAAACATGAACATTTAGTAGGCCTCCATCTATGGTCAGCAAAAATCTCTTGCATTACTTTATTTGTGAAAAATCAGAGCAACAAGTAGGTTGTTTAATCAGCTGCTTTCTACTAAGTGCTTTGCATGTTGGCACTAAGTTTATTCACCTACTAATCTTATCGAAGCACAATGTCAAGAGAAAAATGACTGCAGGGGAAAAAGTTCCTTTCTGTCACTGAGAGATAGTAGATGCATATGTGTGAGTGATGGAGGGAAAACAGGGCTTACAGCTCTCTCCAGATCATTCACAGGAATGATCACGAGTGGTGTGCTGATGGGATGACATGCCTGTGAATAGTTTAAACAGTAAGAGATAGATTATTTACTTGGCATGAGCCTCCTTCATGATCTTACTTCACCTCAGTGACTGAACAGAGACCTTCTTGCTTTTCTTCCCAACTCTGTCATCTCTTTGCAAAGCAATAAAAGGTCTAAACCAAATTGTTACGTAGTGTTATCCGTCAGTCAAAATCGCCTGTCAAGCCCCACCAAGTTCTGTACCACTGCATCAGTTATCCACCCTGGAGCCCACCACATCAGCCCTAGGCACAGGTCCTAGAAGCAGTTTCCAAAACACCTCTTCCCAAGAGCTCCTCTACTAATAAACCTTACCAATAAAGCCTTTTCACAGAAGCTGAGATAGACATGTTGCTGGCAGCTTTCTAACAATGTTGTTTCAGTCTTCAGCTTTGTGACAGGATTACAGTCATGACAAATCCAACCCAGGGCTTTAAATTCCCTCAAGCTGGTATGCACACATCCTCCTTCCCCATAGATCTAAAACCAGTAACACTTAATTCCTAGGCTTCCCTTCCTGACCTCCTCATTCTCTCAAGCCATCCACTGCAAGATGGATGAGTGCTATGGGGCCTGCTGGTGCTAAGAGACCATTTGCCCCTGGCCTGTTACACAATGGGAAAAGTCAGTCAAATTGCAGAGGAGTTGGAAAAAGTGAATACCTCAAAGAAACCAAAAAGAAAAAAGTACCTTGTCTTAGTAAGAGTCATCTTGAAACATTTGATAGAAGTATTGATCTCTTCCAAGTATAGCAAGTTTGTTCAGCAAACATCAAAAATTCATCTAACTAAAAATGCATTCATGCTTGGATCATTGAGGTTTTATCTTCTCCCTCTCTCATCCCTTCCACACACATATGGGAAGGACTTGAAGTACTGTTGAACACCACCACGTCAGGAAAAAAAACTGTAAAAAAAAAACTGTGCAATATAGAAGAGGATAAAGAAGATACTTCCATGTAATATATCAAGCAAATTTCTCAGGAAGCAATATGCAGGGTAAGTCCGTATTACATTGAGCCACCACCCAGATAAACTTGGAAGTCAAAGAAAGAAGAGTTTACTATGAAATCAAATAAGGACAGTGGGATTAACACAGCTGGAACTCTGGATGCAAAGAAACAAGCCACTTTTACTGTGTACCTCCTGCACTGCATCAGTGTTATGAGAATCAATGTCCACTTTAACATATACTGCTATTAGCAATGAACTGTACATAACAGACTGAATTATTCACTAACAATTACCTTGGGAAAAGGCGCACAAATATTAATAGCAAGAATCATTAGGGAGAAATTCTTCACAGAAAGGGTGATTAGATATTAGAATAGGCTGCCCAGGGAGGTGGTGGAGTCACCATCCCTGGAGGTGACCGGATGTGGCACTTAGTGCCATGGTCTAGTTGACATGGTGGTTCGTTCATAGTGTGGACTTGATGATCTCAGAGATCTTTTCCAACCTAATTGATTCTGTGATTCCATGGCCAGCTCTCCTACCTCCCAAAACGCAAGCTCAGCGGGGCAGGGCATCGAACTCAATCTTGTCATTTCCGCAGTGACTTTCCCAAGGATATTGCACCTTGCAATGCAGCACACACACCCCCAAGAGTCCAAAGGACAAACACTCCCCATACACAGAGGCCTTAATGTCACCTGTATTACAGTTACACTGGCATTCAGTGAGTAGTGAGCCCTCATACAAAAGCAAACTGAGAGGCACATACTTATTTAGGGCTTGCAAGTGATCAGGCTATCGGCCAGCACACCAGGAAGGCAATCTCTGCAAGTCCCTGGCATTAAGAGCTGATACGGTACCAGCAAGGACTGCTACCAGAGCAGGCATGGCAATGAATGAGGAGTTGCTGCAGAAAATGCACGACCAATATAGGAGAGACTGTGGAAAACTTCACTGCTTTGCCACCACTGTGTAACGCCAGTCTAGCAAGACTCACAAAGAACTGCTGGACTGCAAAACTACAGACAACAACAACAAAAAAAATGCCCTGATGCCACAAACACATGCACAAACTCAGTATAAACAGACCATTCCTATCTTTACACTGCCTGAGAGCACTGACATTTCCCTTCACTTACAGGATTAAGCACCTTTTGCCTTTCTCTGGGACTGTGGCTGTAAAGCACATGGACGGGTTCCCGGCACAGTGTGGTAAAGGTAGCTGGGTGGATACAGACTTCTCCTCTGGCAAGAAGGGGAAAGGAGGACCAAGAGAAGCCACCTGGCTGCCAAAGGCTCTGGTGTAACACACACTGAAGGCAGCACATGTTTGCCTCTACCTACCACGAAATAAGTTTGCCAGTGCACTACAGTCACATTTTTAAGAGTGATGATCTAAAACAGGTACTGAATTCAAGCTGTTTGCAACTTCAACACCTGAGTATTAATTCAAACACCATTCCCTAGAGGCTTCCCATGCTTCTGAACCCACTTACAGATATGTGCATCACTATCTGTAAAATATCGATCCATTTCTCCAATACCCTGTCCCCGCTGAAAGAATAATTAATCCGAAAGATTCTTCAAGTGCTTCTTTCAGAGAAGTAGTTCTTTTCAAAGTTTCAAAAGTCATTGAGAATAATCTGATGAAGAACAAAAACAAGTGTTAATACGCCCAAGTTTATACTCATCTGATTGTCAAGTAAAAATTATACATTCCTGTGTATAATTAACCAGGCTAACTAATCTTGCTTGACAAACACAGATATAAACATCAGCTTTGACACTGAGTCAAAGCAACCACACTAGGATCTGTGCCAATGCTGAATTCTTCAGTCTCGTATCATAAAACGACTTGTCTGTTGTATTTACAGATCCAGTGGCTCTGGACTCTGCCGGCAGCTAGCCAGAAGAACAGATTTGAACTTATACATTATGCCAGAACATGTGCATTTGATTAGAAGAAAGAAATAACGCATATTCCTTCTGGGTGGTGGTATTCATCAGACCTGCCATTGTAAACTAATTGCAAGGCATGTTGCAACCCAAGTATCAAAAATACTTTGTAACGTACAATAAACCAGTATATCTCAAAAGGAAGTATTGCTCTTCAGCCTACTATGGTTTTGTGTTATCCCACTCTTCAAATCTGTGCCTCAAGTCAGAAAATTCAGCATTTCACTGTGTTTTAATTGCAAAGGAAAGAATTTGAATGTTATAGAACAGCACTTTCTTTCTTCATATATAAATGCAAAAATACTTTACTTCATTACCTGAGTTATGAGGGACTTTGTAAAACTACTCCTGTGACAGCTCATCCATTTCTTCAATCCTCAGAAACAAAAATCTTGGTAACAACCTACCTAGGAACACCCATCATGTGATAGGCAGAAGAACCCACTCTGGTTTCCAGCAAACACTCACTAGCTACGAACTGTCACCACAAAAGACCTACTTCTCCTGTGACCATCAGAGAGGGTCCACCAGGCTGGGATGAGCAGGGTGGTGTTGTGGCAACGAGCAGAGGAAGCAAGTTTTTGAGAATGTTCACATCCCACAGGGACTTCTAAATTAACTAATCTCACATTGAAAACTTTTTTTCACTTCAGGCCATATACTTGACACTGAATGTGAGCAGTTCTGTTATGAGCTGAAAACATCAGTCACAGGCTTCCTTCAACAGAGAGCAGCTCTTAAGACTATGAATTCTTGCTTTATTTTCTAACCAGCAGGACTCACTGGGGTCCAGCAGGTGCAAGATGAGCTCAAAGTCCCCAGTGGCAGTCCTTGGTGGTACTCAAGAGGGTATCTGTGACTCAGAGCATGCTGCTGTCATGACGAGGTGCAGAGTCCACTCAGAGTGCAGCCACACCAGTTCAAAGTACCTTCCACCCCTCGCCGTGAGGACCAACACAGCCACTGGCAGCATGTCAAGCGCTGACTCAGCTGAGGTAGCCCAGGGCAGCAGGCACTGACAGCATTGCTCTGGGACCTGCCCAGCCACAGGGAGAGCTACCCTTCTCCAGCAGAGGCAAAATGAGAAAAGGAGAATACCACAGCCTCTTAGCAGCAGACGAGTTACCAAGACATCCCACTGCAAACACAACTTTTACGTTTCCACACACCAGCCAGCCAACCTGGTTCCTGCAATGCTCTGTCCCCTGCCTCCTCATATCAGGGACTTCCAAGATCCCCCAGGCTCTGCAGAGTCTTAAAAAAAAAAAAAAGACACTCCACTCACTACCAAAACATTTCTCAAGTCTTGAAGGAGAAACTTCCCAAATGGTTTCTCCTCTGGAATGCTTTCCTGCCTTTAAAAAAAAAAAAAAGTTACTGCTTTTACTTATTTATAGGCCAGTGTTTTTCTACAGGGCCCCCCCCTCAAGCCCCTGCAAATGCCAGTTAACCCCAAGAAGGAACTTTGGGACCTGGGGAGTCAGAAGCTGCAGTCCCCAGAGCATCACCTGATCCATAGGGCACTCCGGTGACTGGCCTCACAGACCAAGCTGCAGTTTTGCTTCTGACTCACCAGCTTTTCGCCACCGAGTAAAGCTCCAGCAGAGTAGTGACAGGTCCTCAAAAACAGAATGACTTCCATCCTCAGGCCAGAACATCCCTCTGCACAAGGACATCAATCTTCTCACTCTGAGGAGAGAGCTGAACTTGGGTCAATTATGCCTCAGTGATGTCCTTAGCCATTTACCTACTAGAAAAGGGGAACCATTGTATTATCTTACTAGAAAATGGAGACCAGTTGAGGAGAATGCAAAAGCCAACAAGCAGTGCATTGGGTCCATCAGCCTTTAACCATGTTTCAATCATTTAACCAGCTAGTATTTTAAAATATGACTTACACCAAAGATAGATTTGTATCACTAGTCTGCAAACATGAAAGGTTACATTTCATGATCAGCCCTCAAATGTCAATCAGCAGCTCCTACAAATATACAGTACCCTTGAAAATTTTACTTCTGTCCATTCTCTTTGATGCAATCTTAACTTTCTTGAAATGCTCTTGAAATTAATTTGGAAACAGAACAATCCTAGCTGACTTGTTTCTCTCATTTAGCTATTTCCTTTATCGGACAAAAGTTGTTTGTGTCTTCTTATGTTTGTGTAGCTACAAAAATACGAAGCACTTCACATTAAACTGATGTAATCTGGCATAAATTCATCTACTAGGCAAATCTCTCCCCCTCTTCCAACACTTAGACTGAAGTCATACTACTTATTTAAAAGCATAAACCTTTAAATAATGATTGGCTGATATGACATAAGTACATTTTCATGACAAATTGAGTTACCATGTACCTAAAGGCTTACATTTTAAACAAATTGTTCTGAACTCTTAGTTCTGACTAATATCTATATCCCAAAACAACAAATTATAACAGCACACATCCCACAAAGAAGTTCTGGTCCAGCTGCCCATGAACACCCCACATCCCTACAAATGTTAAGCTGTGAAAGTGTTGTGGGCATTTCCATGTATAATCTGTCAGATAAAATAAAAAATATGCTGAATTTAAATTTGGGATTTGTGCGTATACATTCATAAGACTTCAGATAAGCAGAATGGGAAGGTTTAATGGAGGAAGAGAAATGTCTTACACTGACATGGTAACCTGCACGCACTGTAGTAGTCAGTTGTTAGTCACAAGAATAATCTTCCTGCTGAAGGCGTTCCACATCTCGGTTACAGACAGCAGTTGCTATTCCAGGGCCTCACATATCCATAGTACTTATTATTATAACAAGGGGATTGGTTACTATTCACGTCTGATGAAAATTTCTCTGCATTTAGTTTTACAAATGATATTGAGTCCCTTTCAGTCCTGGACTGTCATGTAGCACTTCCATGCACTGTTCAGAGTCTGACAACTTTCACATTAAAGCACAAGAGCCAGAAGTCTCTCTTTACAGCAAGTAGCTTGGTGTCTATTTATAAAACAAGTTCTGTCCTGTTTGTTATTACCATTTGTACAAAAATGACTTCAAAAACACCACAATTCTGTTTTAAAATAATCTCTACAACCCAAAGTCACTCCCCAAAAGACCCTTCTTCCCAGCCAGTGCCAACAGCCTTCATTCATCCAGCTAATGTTTTCCAAATACCTTGTAAAAAGGCTGGACGGCTTCCTTTCACTCCAATCCAACTTTTAAGTAACCCCCCTCAATACCCACCCACCCCTACACACACCCCCTCACTGCCCACACACCCTCTTAGCCAGAAATGCACTTTCAGCAGTAAACAGGTAAACAGAAGTCACCCCTAGAAAGGATGAGGATGACCTTAGAGGTGTGCCAAGGCAGGATGGTTATTTATACCTCCTAATACCAGGCTCTCAACAGGAATAAGTGAAATCTAATCTACCCACATTTTAAAACGTATCTACCCAAGCTTTAACCGAATTTATGATCAGTAATTCAGCAGAGCTAAACACAGGAACAATGTTTCAACCTTTTATTATTCCCACTACTGTGTGGAAATGTGCAGAGGTGCATGCATAGGTTTCAGTGGGTTTCCAAGCAACTGGTAAACATCACTGTACTTTTTTCTTCATTTTTCATGGGGGAATCTCAGTACCACTCACACATGCCCTTACTCCAGTGCAAGTTAGGATCAAGAGAAATGCCTAACTTCTCCCTATTGTCATTTTTTAAAAGTTTCATTGTTTTTGTTTCTGGCATATCTCTAAAAGCAGTGGACCTTTTGAAAACGTACTACGTATTACAGAATTCAAGTCAGAAATAAAGAAGTAAGGACGTTTTCAACATTCAGGACAACGAAGTAAACTTAGTTCCAAGCTAGTTCACTTTGCCATAGCAAAACAGACAAGGAAAGAAAAGACAAGTTGTCCCAAACTAATGGCATTGTAAGTGCAAATAAACTTCATTGGGAAAGAAACCTATAATACAAGTGTCTTCTCCATTTCTGAGAAACCCATAAGAAACCCTTTTCTCTTTAAAACAAAAGTTTGCTGTGTTTAAACTGAGCATCCCGTATTTTCTGCAAACCCAATGCAGTAACGATAATGTCTTCAGCTGGAGAACGGCGGCATGAGTTGGAGCCTCGAAACTATTCAGGATAATACTACTACATGGGCGAAATAATCGGATCAGAGACAGGTAAACTCGCAGGAAGGGGGTGGAGAGCTTGCTCCCCCCCGAAATGTAGTCAGTGTTAGGTGGTTTTGGTGAGGTACGCCCCGCACACACGTCCACCCTGTCCTCACCTGGGGTGAGCGCAAGCTGCGAGATGCAGCCGGCTCCAGCCCCACTGCGAGAAGCCGCCTGCAGCCCCCGGGACGGCTGCGAAGTGATGGCCGGTGTCACAGAGGAGAAAAAGCAAGGGACTGGCCGGGGTCTGGCAGCCGAAGAGCCCGGCGAAAACCCAGCAAGGGGAGACGCGAGGAGCCGCCCCGGAGCGCTGCTGGCACCGGCGGGGCGAGGGACCCGCAGTGGGCGGCCCCGCTTTCAACGGGACCCCCGCACCCGGCCGCCGGCGGCAAGGGCTGGAGAGCGGCTGCCGTCACGGGAGTCCCTCGGGCAGCGCACGGCGCCTCCGCCACCCGGGGCGGTGCTGCGGGGCAGTCCCGCGGGGCTGCCCGGGCCACAGGCACCCGCTGTCAGCGCGGACGCGACACGGGCCAGCGCCCGTGGAAAGTTTCCGGCAGGTCCCACCGGCAGCTGTGAGGCGGATCGGGCCGCCTGGGAGCCGGTGCCGCGGGCGGACAGGAGGTCGGGGCCTCGCGGACCCTTACCTTGGATCGCTCTTTCACGTAGTACTTGCCGAGCCGGCTCCCGCAGTACATCACCAGCCGGTCTATCAGCGTGAGGAGAAAGTTGATGGCCTCGCAGCCCTCCTCCGTGCCTCCGATCCACTTGATCTGGTCGCCGCGGAGGTGCCGCTTGGCGACACCGCGGCTGGGGCCGGCCAGCTGCCCGTCGGCCAGTTCCCCGTCGCGGTGCATCCGCTTCACCCGCTCCAGCACGCAGTCCCCCACCACCTCCCCCAAGAAGTTGTCCAGGTAGCAGAAGCCGATGTCGTGCAAGCAGGGCACGACGTACTCCAGGGCGATTCTCTCCAGGTCCAGCCTCATGATGTGCCCCAGCGGCATAGCGCGGCGAGGACGGGCGCGCCGCTGCTCTGCCGGCGCCCGCGTCGGGAGGCGATGCCCGTCGGGCCGCCGTCCGCTCCAGGCCGAGCCGGGCAGGGGCTCCGCCGCGGCGCGGGGCCAGGCAAGGCGAGATAAAACTTTCGCCGCGGCGGGATCGGCTACGCACCGCGGCCCGGCGCTGCGGGAGCGGCGGTGCTGCCGAAGCCCTGCGCTGCTGCTACCGCCGCTGGCGCCCCAGCAGTGCGCGGGGCCGCCCCGGGGCGTGCGGGAAGGGCGCGGGCA
>VZTE01004413.1:655026-710557 GCA_013397775.1 Eulacestoma nigropectus
GGCCCGCGGGGACCGCGCGGCGAGGGCTCCCACACGTGCGCGGGGGGCGTGGCCCGCGGCCCCGCGCGCCCTGCCCGCCCCCGGGGGGGGCGTGGGCAGCGCCATTGAGGAATTCTCCCCTGGCATGTCGGCTGCGACCCCCGGCAGGCCCCGCCGAGCCGCCCGCAGCCGCGGCGGGGGCACCGCACTTCGCCTCGCCCTGCTCCGGAGCTCTTGAACTAGTCTAAGTGAAGTTTGCCAATGCCCTGCTAGGGGTCTCCGACCGCCTCTTACCTCCGCCTACCGCAGCGGCAGTTTCAGCATCAGACGGAACTGTTGCATTAGGCGGCAGATACAGCTTTTCTGGGCGAGGAATGCACTGCTTTATAAAAGGTTTATATAGCAAAATATCTCTTCCCTGAATTATTTATCACAAAGGGCCCGCCAGGTTGCTTGGCTCTGGTAGCAGGAAACACCTCCCGGACTGTCGGCGGCTTCGTGCCACGCCGGGACAGCTGCAGTCAAACCGTGACAAACTTCGTTCCAAACCAAAACTCGCCTTTCCCCCGCGTGACCCCTTGCCGGTAACACTGTCCCTGCACCGGCCGGCCACGAAGTACGGTCCCGCGGTCGCTGTTGGGCGTTCCCACCGAGCAGCGTGCTTTCACGTAAAATGCCTCCTGAGAAGCGAAAGGCAGACAGCCGCTCAGCTCCGCTCACACACACAACGTGCCCGGGATTTGCTAAACAAACAAGAGAAGCCTCCACAGAAACCAAAACCAAAGCAAAGACACGTTGCGGAGAGGTGCTGCCTGCGGCCAAGCCGGGCGGGACAGGGCGGCCGTGCCTGGGTCGGTGTCTGTGAAGTTACCGGTATCAGACGCCACACAGCCCCGCAGCCGTCCGTGTGCCGAGGGCATCCATCCTGCTCGGGGGCCACCTGTGCTGTCCCAGCGGCCCCGCGGAGCCCGCACACACACACACACCCTCTCCGCACCTCCACCGATGGCTGCGCGGGCTGAGCTGCCGCCCGGGAGCCCGCGGGACGCGGGTCCGTGTGTGTGCCTGCCCGTGGGGGTCGTGCCCCGCGGAGCCCGCTCAGCGCCCGGCACAGCGGCAGCGCACGGCGCGGGACTGACTTGGCTTCAGCTGGAACCCGGCACATTTCACCCCCAAAAAAGGCAAAATCTGTACCGGTTCTTTTCTTCTCCTTCACGTCGCGGATCCTGGCGGGATTACAAGCAGTCCGTGCTGCTATGCTGCTCGAGCTGCGAACTCCAGGCCCCGGCATATGGAGGAGCGGGTCACGTATTCCACGTTTGTCCTCCTTGAATCCAGTATATCTACCCCTCAGTGCATAGCAGTAAGCACAGGTCTAATCCTCTAAAGTTATTCCCTGACAGCTCTGTCGAGAGCCAAGCAATGTTACATCAGATAAATTCATGTCTGGTGAGATATGGACTGTCAAAGGACCTCATTTGATTTAGGTACACACTTCACATTAAAGTGGGGTTATAATTAATAAGATACAATTCTGAATCTTATTAATCCCTTAATGCTTATCTGAAAAATCAGTCATGTATGATAGGTTAAGAGCAGTTGTCATAATCAGCAAGGGATGCAAGATTAGTTCAACTGTAAAATCTCAACATTATGAAATTTGGATACATTAGGAAATATTATTGATGCATTATTGTACTGTTCACACATTTTTGTTATGTAAAAGCCGTTATGTGCCAAAACCCTCTTTGATTTTTCCCCTTTTTTCTTTTGATTTTTCCTCTTTTCTTGTTTACACACACATACAAGTATACAGTCCTGTACCAGAATCAAGTATTTGTAGACCTTGAACTCCTAGCCTTTCTATCAAGGGTAATGATGCCACTTTGACAAGTCAAGGACTAAGAGGGATGTCTTCTGGCAGTAGCTGAAGTTGGTCATTACAGCTTTATTTCTCTCCTTTTGAAAGTTTGAAATTATGAGTTAGACAGATCTGCATCAGAAAAAGTCACCTTAGTTACAGATTTGTCTTAGAAAACTGAGTCCACAACCCCACTCGCAGAGTGATGTTCACAGAGTTGTAAATACTTTTATTCCTCAAGCATTGATGTCATGTCTTCCTCAGGAGAGCATTCACTGCCCTTTGTTGGCAAATCAGGTTTTCTGGTGGGCAATATGCTTTGTCCCTTGAAGCATGATGTGCTTTTCATACTAGCATTTGCAGTAGCAGTCAGATGCATTACTGTTCCATGTGAAGATAAAACATCAGGAGAAACAAACCCCAAGAGTAGCGATTTTATTTATTTTTATTTACCGGTGCTATTCTACTTCATCTCTTTGCCCCTTGATGATAATACCCCTTGCATGATGATAATGAAGGTGTGTGATAGAGATTGTGATTGCTTAGTTTAGAAACTCTCTGTGCATACAGGCTGCACCCTGAAACAGTATTCATTACATCATTATACTGGAACGAGTTTGTAACCTAAGCAATCAGAGCCTCTATCACGCATCACCTCGATCGTCACCAAGAAAGGACAAATTCCTGCCCACAGAAACTCTGCAAGAGCTCTCTCATTCCCCTTAGAGGTACCAAAGCTGAGTTGAGAGATGCTGGGCTGCAAGTGTAGTAATTCCCAATCTAAGCCATGAACTTGCCAATAAAAAGGCCAAGCAGTCCTCAGTGTATACTGTAGTGTTTGAGAGCTACCCAGAGGAATAAAAGTGCTGGAACAGGACCAGACACTGAACCTTTCATAGCACTTCTTGTGACCACTCCACTGCTCCCCAAACAAAGCCATCACGTAGCATGTACAATGTAAATGTTGCACAGGGCACAAATAAAGGCATGAAGGTGCAAAATCAGGCAATTTACAATGTCACCTGCACTTTTGGACATGCATAAAGTTTGTTTACAGTGCTGTGTATCACAGGCATGAAAGGTGTCACCACATTTTAATTAAAAATCCTACACCATTCAATTATATATGAGTAATCCCTCTGCCATGTAAAGCTCTGTTTATCCTTACAATGTAGAAAAATTTATTTTCGCTTCTAAAATTAATTCTGTGTTTTCTTATTTTCCATTTCATCTAATTTTCAAAACTTCTGAGTCTTGCGTATATGTTGCTTTCACTGCCAGTATGGCACGTATGAGAGTTCAGTAGACTAAAACAGGACATTAGCATGCTGGCAGAATGATTTTAAGGAGATTTGTTTTAGAGGATTAGAATAATTGGTGTCAGTCAAGCCTGGATATTTGTTATACACTAATGCGCTTTTTTTGACAATGGAATTTACAGATGAACTGCTTCACACATTTTTAGAGCAGAGAGTTTTAAACATTTTGAGCCTTGTTTTCAGATTTTTCCTGCTGGAAAGCTAGACTACTTCAGTGCCAAGGGCTGAAGTGCAAAGGCTCCAGCAAGAGAAAGGGAATAAGGGAAGAATATTCTTTATATCAGTGAGAAACTGAAAAACAGTACTTTTAATACTTTTAATACCTCACAACATAATTTGTAGAGCTGATGTCTCATGATCTAGTAAGACAATAATTGAAGTCCTGCCTACAGACTGTACTTTTCTGACAATGCTGGTATGTTATACAACACCTCTGGCCAAGAGGCAGGTAGTGTTTGTACAGGGATGACACACCAATGCTAGCACACCTTGCCATGACTTCTTAAGAGGTCACTAACCCCACCTGCCCTTGCCATCCCTCTGCTGCAGGTTTCAACCTTTCCTCTGCAGCACTGGCAGAAGAGAATGTGAGTTTCTGCCTCATCCCCTTCAAAAGTGCAAAGTCCAGAGCCTGACATCCACCTTCACTGGGGGCTTAGTTTTACACAGAAATAGCTGAGGCATCAACAGCTCTACCTTTGCCTGCTGTGCAGGTATCAACTCCTGGCAGAGCAGCCATGTTTTGGTGTGGTGTCTCCTCTGACTGCAGCCATGAGACTTGACAAAGCTCCTTTGTCAGCACCCTTAATATTATGTCATACTGAAAGCAGGCATGAGGGCAAAGGTACATGTCATGGCTTGAGCTGATACAACAACTGGTTCAGTGCCTTTTCCCCCCACACCTCTCTTTGCACTTCCTTTGACACACTTTGGGCTCCTTGATGGCTGATCTCCTTTGCTAAGGTGGCAGAAAAGCAACCCTGAGCAAAAAAAAAAAAAAAAGAGTCATTTGGGGAGTTAAATTATCTTAGGTCCAGTGAGATGTGCTGGAAGGATAGGAATCATTGGGACTGACCGCTTTGGGCAGGAGTAAACAATTTGATAAACAAGGAGGAACACCAGCTGTCTGGCTGAGGTACTCAACAAGTTCTTTACCACAATCTTCACTGGCAGCCAGGTTTCCCATATCTCTTGGTTCCTGAGCCTCTAGCTGGGGGTTGGGAAGCAAAGTCCCTCCCACTATAAGTGAAGAGCAGGCCTGAGCCCCCCTGATGACCCTGAATAGGCACAAGTCTATGGGGCCTGATGAGATGCATCCTGGAGTCCTGAGGGAACTGGTGGGTGTTGTTGCCAAACAACTCCCCATACTTGAAAAGTCACAACTGTCAGATGAAGTCCCTGCTGACTGGAAAAAGGGAACTATTACTTCTATATTTAAAATGGGGAGATAGGAATACTTGGGGAACTATAGGCAGGTGAGTCTCACCTCTGTACCTGGTAAAATCATGGAGTAGATCCTCATGCAGCAATGTTAAGGCACATGCAAGTCAAGGAGGTGATCCAAGACAGCTTCACTAAGGGCAAATCATGCCTGACTAATATGGTGACCTGTGGTTGAATGACTGTAACAGTCGACATGGGAAGGCCAACCAATGTAATCTACCTAGGCTTCTGTAAGGCCTGCGACACAGTCCCACACAACATCCTTACCTTTAAATTGGAGATATACGGATCTGAAGAGTGGACAATTCGATGGATAAAGAAATGGGTGGGTGGATGGATGGATGGATGGATGGATTGATGGAGAGATGGATGGATGGACGGGTGCAGACAGAGAGATGTAGTCAATGGCTGTATGTCCAGGTGGAGGCCAGTAATGAGGGATGTCCCTCAGGGCTCTGTCTTGGGACCAGTGCTCTTTCATGTCTCTAATGATGACATAAGACAGTGGGATGGAGTGCACCCCCAGCACATTTGCAGATGACACAGAACAGTGCAGTTGACACAACAGAAGGAAGGGATACCACCCAGGGGAATCTGGACAAACTGAGAAGCAGGCTCATGAGAACTTCATGAGATTATAAAGTCCAAGTGCAAGGTACTGTACCTAGGTTGGGGCAATCCCAGAAGTGAGTACAGACTGTGAGAAGAACTCATTGAGAGCAGCCTTGCGGAGAGGGACTTGGGGGTTTTTTGTGGATAAAAAGCTGGACATGAGCCAACAGTGTACATTAACAGCCTTTAAGGCCAGCCATATCCTGGGCTGCATCAAAAGGGGAGTGGCCAGCAGTTGAGGGAGGTGACCCTGCCCCTCAGTTCTGCCTTCATGAGACCCCACAAGGAGTGCTGGGTCCAGATCTGGAGTCTTCAGCACAAGAGGTACATGGACCTCTTAGAGCAGGCCTAGAGGAGGGGCACGAAGATGATCAGGGGGCTGGAGCACCTCTCTTATGAAGACAGGCTGAGAGAGCTGGGAGAAGGCTCTGGGGAGACCTCGTTGTGGCTTTCCAGTACTTAACAAGGGCTTTTAAAAGAGAGGGGGAGGAACTTTTTATATGTGCACACAGTGATAGGTCAAGGGGGAATGACTGAAACTAAAAGAGAAGAGATTTCAATTGGATGTTAGGAGGAAATTCTTTACTGTGAGGGTGCTGAGGCACTGGAACAGGTTGCTCAGAGAAGCTGTAGATGCGCCATTCCTGGAATTGTTCAAGGCTAGGTTGGATGGGGCTCCGAGCAAGCTGCTCTAGTGTGTGACATCCTTGCCTAGGAGAGGGTGTTTGGAACTTGATGATATTTAAGGTCCCTTCCAACCCACAGCATTCTATCATCTATGATAGCTCAGCTGGCATTGGTATCTTCCCTTCCTTTCCAGCCACCCAGTCTGAACAAGGTTTCAGAGTTAGTTAATGTGTGGTAAAACTCCCAGGTCAGCTTTGACTAGTCTAAACATCTGCTAAAGATTGCCTTGTTTGTACTGGCCTGAGTATCTGATGCACCAGTGTCTTCCAAATCCTCGTCTTGGGAAAAAACAACACTATAAATGTTGTTATGGCTAAGGGAGCTCAGCTAGCTGTCAGCCACAATCAAGTGTTTTATCGAAGTTTTCCTAAAGCAGTCTAGGTGTAAAAAGGACTCTTTGGGAAGTGAGATTTCCAGGTTCCTGATAGGATTAAGTGCTCCTATCTTGTTCTAGCAGCTTCTGAGGAATGCCAAACCTTAAACTTGCAGCTTTTACTAGCCTGTGGTGCATCTCTTGTAGAGCAATGGATGTTTGTGGCATGTTGTTAGCAGCTTGAGGAGCCGTGAGGTGTTCCAAACTGTCCTGCAGGGAGTTAGCAAGTGAGCAGAATGCAAGGAGAGCATTAGAGTTGTTTAGGAAATGCAATTAATGCACAGTCTGACAATATTGCACTAGGCAGTTAATTTTATGGCTATCAAGTATCATACTATCAAGAACTTGGAATTAAGTATGGCTGTGAGGGAAAAAAAGGCAACTATTGAGACTTTCATTATGTAAACAGAGAAGTAATGTGGTAAGTAAATAACACAAAGAAGGGAAAACAATAAATTTTGAGAGTATAATATTTTTGTAAAACAACATTTCAACGAATTTTAAATTCTTAACATCTTTGTAGGAATCTGAGTGTGCAGATATCTATATGTATATTTCCATGTTTAGAGAGGTTTGTCTTACCTTTTTGATTTGGATTGATCAGTTAAGAACTATATCCAATGCAAGTACTTATGTTTGAAATAAAATAGAAAATTACCATAGGTAGCATGATGATTAACTTAAAAGTTACTTCCTTTTTAAGCAGATGTTCCCCCCCAGAAGCCATATCCCTTTCTCCCAAGTGTATCTCAGTAATCAGTGTTTCTGGAATTAAACAGTAAATCCTTAAGACAGAGAAATAAGTCTGCCCCAAATAGTGCACTGTAACAAAATAAAGAATCTGTCCAGGAAAACAATAATCCATGATCCTTTGATCAGAAGAGTGGAGCCATAGTTGGGTTAACAGCATTGCCAAGGATTTCAAGCCAGAGAAATATAACAGTCAGAAACATAAATTTTGACAGACCAGAAATCAAAGTTCTCAATATTAAAGAGATTTCTACTGATAAAAACAGATCTCAAAATCTTTTTTATGTCTTTTCTTTCTCGAAGACATTAACTGATCATTAATGTAGATGAAGGCCAGAAATAAAGTGTTTAAATTATCTTTCCTGCTGGTTTGCAGCTGTTGAGTTTTCACATTTCTAGTTTTCCCACAGCTTCCAAGGAAAACAAGAAATAAGTATGTGATGTAAACGAAAATCAAAACAAGAGGATGTTTGAAGATGGACAATTTTAGGGATCAGACTTTCCACTTTTCCTGTTCTATTAGTTAATGAATGAGTAGTCATTTATTGTCTGGGTTTTATAATTAATGTCTCCAATGTGCAATTGTCAGTATGGGCAAATCTAATTTCTGAGAAATATCTAGCTGGCAAGAAAAATTATGGTTGACTTTCAGCAGTTACTGAAATGCCAGTAAGATGATAGAGCAGTCTGGGTTGGGTTGTTGTTGGCTTTTCTCTTTGGATGTTTTTTGTGTGTGTGTGGTTTGGGGTTTTTTTTAATTTTTTTAAGTTGCTGAATCAGAGACAACAAAAGACCTTGTAAGGGAAGAAAATCAGAGTTCTGATTCTTCTTACCTGTTTCAGATCAATATGAATACAAAAATAGTCTTCAAGGTGGGGGAGTATGATTTTGCTTTATCTTATTTCATCTCCTTGCCTTTTTATTTAGGAAGTCCTTACCTACTAGTGGAAAATTTTTAACATTTGGACTCTCATGCCTTATCTCTCAAGAATTATGGTCCTCCATTTTGTCTTTAGATTAAGATGTGATACAAGTTAAACAAACAAAGAGAAACCAAGATTTTTTTAAGTGCCTGAGTGAGAAGTTAGTTTCTAGACTACTTAAGATCATTAAAGCTGTGTGTTTCTGCCCTTTTATTCCTATCTTACAAATATAGGTGCTTTATGCTAAGATATAGACTTTTTGCATCAGAAAGAGAATAAATCCCATAAAATAAAAGGCATAATCATTTGATTAAAAATAGAATTAGCATTTTTACATAAAGAATACAATAAAATATTTTGGATTTGGGTTTCTGTCATAAAAAATTAATAAAAATGTAAGCTTTTTCTATATTGTAAGTTTGATGATTAGGAACAGATGTTCAAGGACTTGGACATCTTACCCTATATATAATTACTAGAGCTGTCCTTCTAATCATAGCATGCAAAATTGATTATTTACCATACCTAATTAAAGCAATTTTTCCTTCTAATGCAGAACCATGAAAATACTGTTCCCTAAATTCTCTTCTGAATGGCTTGCTAATAAAATTTACCGAAGATTTGTTTTCCTCTCTTAAATTAATTTTTCTAATAAAACTCATCTATTTTGTAGGATGTTTGCCAGATGTTACTCTGAGCAGTAGTGCCTAAATTTTACTTTGTCTGCATAAAATGTAAAATACACATTCATATAAAGTTATAAAATTGATAATTTATACATATAAATAGTTGTAGTGCCAGCCTTATAACAAAACTGCAGTTAGTTTGTCCTGTACACAGTACTAAATGCCCTCATGGCAGGGCATAGGCTTTGATCTATTTAAAATATTACTTTCTCTTTTTTTATAAATAAAATTGAATTAAAATCTTTACATTCATGCATTTCTGAGGATCTTGTGGGTGGCTACCTCTTGTTCACACATTTGATTTTCTGATAAGCAATTTTTTTCTTCTTGTAATTTCTTTCTGCCTCAAGCGCTGATAGCAAGCTACCCAGCCACGTAATAGCAACAAAAATCAATGCTATTGGGTGATTTTCATAAATTAAGAGTTAACAGCAGAAGTCAGCATAGTTATCGATCACATTTGCACAGCTTTCAGCTCATGTTAGCCAAATGCTATGGTTTTCCTCTTAAATCTGAAAGTCCTTGTCCTGGTGTTTGAACAGTATGCACAAGGCTTTACCATCTCTGACATAGGGCTCCAACTCTCTTTGCTGGCCAAATGACGCCACTTTCACAAATCACTTGCAACTCAGCAAAAGAGCCAATACTTGTAATTAAAACCTGCATTTTCAAACATACTTTGCTGTTTCCAACTAGCCAGTAGTATCTTTCCCCAGCAAAACTTTCTAAAGGCAATGCAGAAAAGAAAATTCAAGCCTTCATATAGTGCATTAAAAAAAAGAAGACTCTTAAAGGAATTACAAGTATTGTGGAAAAATACTGTCCACATTTTTTTCGTAAGAGTTGAAATTATTTTTTGTCCTATAGGAAAACTTAAAAGGAATTTGTGTTACAGGCACAAGATGGTGACTTAAGTGATAGATTACGGAGTTTGACGGAGAAAGGCCTTGCATAATGACTACCTTGCCTAATTAGTTATAAAAGAAAAAGGAATAAAAAATATCATAACCAAAGAAGTTGACCATTTATTTCATTCATATATATTTAAAGCATTGATTTTGTAGACAATCCAGAGTTCCTACAACTCAAAGCAAGGATCCAGTTACTCCTAATTTATTGTCAGAATAGATTAATTTACTTTAATTCATGTTTTTCATCATTCCTCCATAGAAGTCAAATGTTAATGGCTTTTTCACTGTCTGTTTGACTATGAAACGTTAGCATGTCAGGGTGCTAGGAGGTTCAAATAGAACCCTTGGATATTGTGGCCATAATCTCTCCTTTGAAGAGGGACATTTTTGTCACCAAAATCTTTGTTTCATGAGGAATCTTTTGAGCTGCCTTTCCTGAACAGACACTGCAGTAATTAGACTCAGTTCAAAATGTCATTCTTACTTAATAAACAGATCAATCTCACTTTGCAGTTCCTTCGTTGCCTTTCTGGTGATTTCCAAGTCAGAAGGTAAGTAGCTATTTACTGCCAAAAACCTAATGGAGGTCCAATAGCAACCTCAAGGAAGTCAAGCCGGGACATCACAGAGCAACACCACCTTTGGGAATGTGAGTGCTCAAACCAGAGAGGAGCAGCTAGTATCTGCAGTGGAGATTTACCTAGATTAAGATAATTTGAGCAGATACAGGTAGTTGCCATATCCAGAGTCTGGAGCAGCCAGGCACTAGTTCAAGGCTTTATGTCTATGGTAAATGAGCCTCCACATGATTCATTCTTTAGCAATTTTCTGAGAAAGATATCTATTTTTTCTGGATGTATGGAAGAAATATAAACAGAGAATACCCATGACTAAATTTGTCTCCCCATTGTGTTGCTGTGAATGGAAACTTTATCTGGGCTCTTATCTGCACTGCTGTGCTCTGAATGATCAGATAGTATGAGCTGAAGAAAAAATCCCATCTTTAAAATTGTTCCTTTTCTCCCTTCCCTAAGGAAGAAAGAAGTGTTTATGTTTTGCAAAGAAAGATTTTTGGCAAATGACTGCACCCTTGCTTAACTAGGAATTACTGATGATGCCCTCTGGCTTGGGGGTGAGGAATCAGCCAAAGAGATCTGTGCGACACTGTGTTTTAATTTTAGAGGTTGATTACACTATTTGCTTAGGCTTGATCTAGGCATGAGTCTATCCTGTGGTCCCAGGAGAGTATTCTTAAGGTCATGTTATATCCCAGGAGCTACTCTGCCTTTATAAGTAAGAACAAACTGCCTGATGAAAAGTCCATTGAAATCTTGCATGTGACCTCAGTCAAGTCTTGGGGGAAAAAAAAGATTTCTTCTAGCAGATTTATTGCTTTTATAGAGGCCAGATTATCAATAGGTTATAATGTATTGATCCTAGAGTGGATTGATTCATGCTCATCTTTTTTCTTGACATTTTTGTTATAAACTTCTGCCTTTTCCATGAAATACAGAAAAGATAAATCAACATTTTAAAGGTAGTCTTTAAAGTAAGCTGCTGTTTCATCAACAAGCTGAGTGTATGTGTATTATTAAATATGTGACCAGGAGTAGATACACCATCAATGATAAGGATAGGTTGATTTTTTAGAGAAAACTGGATCATCCCATTAATCTGTCTAGTATGAGCAACACACACATTTTAGTGCAAATGAACTATGCACTAAGAAGCAAAGAACATAGATAAGATCTGGTCTCTGTGTGCATGTATATTCAGATGTATAATAGCTAAACTGTATACTGTTTTATGCTCTGGGATCCCCAGTGATTTTCAAAAGGCCTTAAAGGTCAGGGAAAATAAGTTTGCTTTGCGGGGTTATGGCCAAGAAAGTGATGCAATCATGACAGAATTGTTCATCTGAGCATGGAAATTATGCTATGAGACTTTACTTTGCTCTAGTAGAAATGTGTGTGCATCTCACCCATATCTACCTGGCACTGACACATCCTGCTCACACTTTAGCACACTCTTTTCTAGTAGTGCAAACCCCTCCCAATGGGCCACATCAGAGCAGTGGAAATGGCGACTGACACTGATAAAGCCATATCAGGGCAGGTCTTCTCACATCCCACAGTCAATGTCTGGTAAGTGTTTTGAATGCTCCAATCCATAATTCAAAGACAAAGTGATATTAAAAGACTTTTTATATTATGAGATGCTACATTCCCTCTTCTGCTCCCTGTTGATGAACATGAACTGCATGATCAATAAGGTGCAGAGAGGAAGTCATGGATTGTCTTGGACAGAAAGGCAAAGTACAATAAATTGTCTGAAAGCCCAGTGTTGGTCCATGTCCAACCCTAACACTGAGACAGAGCCCAGAATCTCACTCAGATGCCTGAACTTTTATTACTCCACAAGAAACAAAACTCAGCTAAACATTTGTTACTCATAATCTCTGTCAAATTCCTGGAGAATAACCTTGAATTCAAAGTAATGCTTACTGCACTGAAATTTTGAGTAAGCATCTCTGCCCTTACCTTCCCAGCCGATGAAAACATGTATGAGTGAAAATGTGGGAATCCTATCTTTCCTCCAGCTCATTCACATTCTTTCAAATTATCTTCCATTTCCTGTCTGGCAAGATTATTTTTTTCTGATTCACCACTATCCAAAATAAATAAACAAACAACTTCCAAAACCCCAAAGATTTTTCTGAAAATTGATCACTAAAATAATCTTTTATAGTAGTTCAGTAATTTCCGAGTGGTCTCCTCTACTCTCACATAACACCCAAAGGCAGCTAGTTATTGCCAAAAGCTGAATGCAAGAGCAAAAGGCAGTGCTTGGGGAGGGCAGCATTTTCACCTCAGCGATATAGTACACAATCATTTGTTGGTCTTTTTAAAGCATGTGATTCAATCAATTAATGAAAAATATTTAAATCATATGAAGTGTATTACATACTATTTTTACGACAAAACTAATTTTCTGTAATGCCATCATATAGAAAAGTAGAGGAATAAATTATACGATAGATGCATACAAACCACATTTATTATCTTACATTGGTGTGAAATGTGATGCACACATTTAAGCAAATAAGGGACATCTAAGACAGCTTACAGAAATTCAATTACATTATTTCCCAGATAACATACGTGCTTTTGAAGTAGAACAGGATTTTTTCTTTCTGCTATAAACTCAGTCACAGATAAGTAAACTTGTCTTGTGTGTGCATCAGAAACCCCTGTTTTGTTCAGACACAGACTTAGTAGTGGGTTGTGCCATGCGTGTTTCAGGTCATGCTCTGTCTGTCTTAACACATGATAGAAGTACTGCAAAGGCAGTATTTATTTAGGGCACGGGAAGTAGTGGCATCATCTACAGGATGATGTTGCAGTGCTCTAAGGAACTTCTCAGCCACTGGGGGTCTGCTCTGATCCCCCAGTGCAGACACACGGTGATTAACCACTACTGGAGAGGGAGAGGGGAGGGAGCTACAGAAGCCACTTGGCAGAAGCCTCTAACAACTCACTGGAGGTAGCCACACTCAGCCCTGTAGTTTATAGCTATGGAAACCTGTTAACACTCATGTATTTAAAGGCAGTATTTCATAAGATGCTTAACATTTTGCCAGCACTGCACACAGGAGGAAACTGAATGTGGCAAGAAAGGAGAACGTTCCTCGTATTATTCCACCAGCTCTTCTCAGAAGGCTGTAAAATATATTGGCTTAATATTTTCCCAGCTTGTGTCTTGCCACCTAGGGATTTCTCTTGAAAGATATTCCCTCAAGGATTCTGTCTGGAATAGTTTAACATCCTTCACTAAATACTTCTTCTGCTTACCCTTCTCTGTCCCTGGGATCTGTATTCCCAGGAGTTTTACCATATGCTGATTTTGCACAGTAAAGAAAAAAATACTCAACACCCAAGGCCTTAAATGGAGTGTTTGCTTCAAGATGTTAATAAAGGTTTAAATATATGTTTTTAAGTGGGGAAATAAAACAACTAGGAACAATTACCTGTTCTTTGTTTTTCCAGTTCACCCATGACCTCAAGAAGCAAATTTCTGCAATCTCTTACTACCCCTCTGAAAAATTTCTGGTCAAGAAATTGACCAGAATTGGAACAATAGGAGAGGGGGAAAAAAAGAGTGGTGAGCATATATTTTGTAATCTTATGTCCAGAGGCCAACAAAACACCAGCAGAAGTGGTAAATCCTACTGTATCTAGTGCTTCACAAGGAGAGTGGTAAGTAACTGGATTTCTTCTCCAATCTAGTATGGCCATCCAACTGGAATGGCAAAAAGATACTGAAAGACATGCAGCTGGATGCAATCCGGACAAGGAAACACAAGACAGAGAACTACTGTAAACTACAGTAGGGAATATGCTGGCAACATCAGGAATAAAAGCCCAGACCTGTAAGAGCCAGACATGCAAGTCATTGCCATCAGCAAATACATACATCACACTCCATCAAGTCACCTCCTCCTCCTTCTGTGGAACTCTCAATTGACTTCATCGTCTTACAACAATGCCTTGTTAATAAAGTTCAAGTGTTTTGTAAATCAGTGCCCTTTTATTGTAAGTGATAACCATAACAATACATAGGAGATGAACAGTAGAGTAGAGATAAGCACCAGGGTGCAGCCTTACAATCACTTTTATATCATGATCACCTACTCCCAAATTAGTGCTGCATTCCCCACCACCACCTAAAATGGCAGTACACCCACATGCCAAAAGTGAACTTCACAAATTTTATGTACCAAAAACTAAACAGGGGAGGTAGTCTTTTGCAGTTTCCTTGTTGAACTTAAGCCATATTATAAGCCATATCCACTTGCCTGTTGACTTTTTGCAGAGCAGCTCCACACCCTCTGTGATCACCTGCCACTTGTCTCCCTTAGCGGGAAGAGAGCACTGCCTTTCATCAGACTGGAAAAGAAGAGAGACAAGCAGGGACAGCTATTATCTTGATTAGTATCATGAGTATCAACTAGCTGATTAGGGGAGGGAGAAGTCCTTACTAACAGCTTTGCCAAATGCTTCCTGAATTGTCTAATGCTCTTCTCCACCCCAGGCTGATGGTACTGAGGCATTCCCAGTAACCTGCTAACATGGGAGTTCTTAGCTCCCGGTTATCTACCTGGCAGGTGGGTGAGGATGTCTAAAAATAGCACCCACAATCAATGAGGAACTTGGAATGAGTGCTTGTGGGAACTCTAGTCTCTCTGCAAATTTTCTTGCTGAAAATCCACAACTCCAAGGACATGATGCACCCAGGGTTTTTTGTTTCATTGCTGGCCAATATAATAACCAGATTCACCAAACTGTTCATCTTCCTTGAAAACACAGCACTCACAAGCAGCTATGCTTTAATTCCTCTCAGACAGGTTCTCCACCCTTGGGCATAAATACTTCCAGAGTCCTTCCCATTACAGCAGCATATATGCTGACCTAACAATAGGAAAGTACTTAACTATTCAGTCCTCATCCATGCAGGTGATGATAGGCTCAGGAATGAGACGGTCAAATAAATTCATAGGTTAAATAAAGCAAAAGTCAGTGTTTGAACCTCAGCTCCCACTATTATGAGGAGAGCTGGTGTATTAATAGTCCTGGCACCCCCAGGGTGACATCTCAGCCTGGCCACATCCCTGTCCCCTTTGCTCCCCAGCCTGCCCCAGACCCTGGCTGGGGGCGGTGGGATGGCCTTGTCTGGGATGTCCTGCTCTTCCTGCTCCCAGCTGCTCCCAGCACCCTGATGCCCAGAGTGGCCATGCTGCTGACCTCTCTAATGGACACAGCTGCAGCAAGATCAAGGACATTGGTTATTCACACGTGGTGAACTTCCACACTGCCGTGTGGAGAGCAGAGCTGGGAAATAACAGGGCTCGGAGTCAGCCACCCTACCAATAACATTTTTTGGGTGAGCAAAATCAACCACCTTGTGCCTCAACAGTTGCATTTTTAGCTAACTTATGTGCAAATACTGAAAGGTGCATTAATATGTGGCTTGTACTAATACAGGTGTATCTGATGCCACTACACACCACAGCAGGCCGACCACAACTGGAATTGTACAGTCCAGTGTCCTGTTCCTATTTAGGTCATTCCTAAAGAAAATGTAAAAGAAAAATTGAAAAGTTCCTAAAGAGAATCATAGGAATGGCAAAAAACCTGCTTTATATGGAGCCCAAGGAGACTATATTACTTCACAGGGAGACAAGTCTTTACTTTGGTATACAAACATACAGAACAATCGAATGGCTAGAAGCCAAAGCTTCAATTTCAGATTACCAATAAGGGGCACAGCAAAGGGAATAACTTACTCAATGCAGAAACAAAATTTTCACCATTTGAAGAGAGCATCAGAAACCTTCCAACATCTTGACCCAAGCTAGGGACTAAACTAGGAAGGACTACTGTGAAAGTTCAATGGTTCCTTCTATGCCTATGATACTTCCCAAGGGCTATTCCAGTTATAATCTACAGTTATTACATTTTTTATTTCCCCAAGAGTTTGATAAGAAAATATTATTTTAGGGTTTTTTCTAAGAATAAATATCTTCTACCGATTTAGGGTAAGATGTTGGAAAGTACTTTGCCCTTGATCCGAGTTTGAGAAAGAAAAAAGAAGAGAAATGCAATGGGAGGTGATCCTTCCCCTCCACTCAGCACTGATGAGGCCACACCTGGAATACTGGATCCAGTTTTGGACTGCCCAGTATCAGAGAGACATGAACATATTGGAGACAGTCTAGTCAAGGGCTACAAAGACAATGAAGGAAGTGGAGCATCTCTCCAGAGGAAATTCTGAGAGAGCTGTGGCTGTTTAGCCTGAAGAAGATAAGGCTCGGGTGCATCTCATCAATGTGCACAAATAGCTGGAGGGAGGGTGCAAAGAGGACAGAGCCAGACTCCTTTCAGTGGTGCCACGTGACAGAAAGAGATGCAATGGGCACAAAATGAAACACAGGAGGGTCCATCTGAACATAAGGAAACACTTTTTGTACTGTGATGGTGATTGAGCACTGGCACAGGTTACCCAGAGAGGTTGCAGAGTCTCCACCCTTGGAGATATTCAAACCCTGACTGGACGTGGTCTGGGGCAACCAGCACTAGGTGGCCCTGCTTGAGCAGAGAGTTGGGCCACATGACCTTCAGAGGTCCATTTCATCCTCAGCCCTTCTGTTGTTCTGTGTTTCTGAGAACAGACAAGACTGACTGGGTAGCCATCAGAATTGTTTGCATATATTTTTGAAAACGACATTCCATTACTATTTTTCATTTGTATCAAAGGTATTTTTTTCTCTCTGGTCTGTGGAGCTAGACTTTCCTCTGCATTTTATCAGTAGAGACTGAAGCCAGATTAGTCCAAAGAACCCTATGATATGTTGTCCTTCTGCTAATCAAAAATTAATCTTTTTGATATGGTGCCATTTATACCTGGGAACACAATGAAAGGAAGCCTATGTGAATTGCTCAGTTAGTCTGTGCCAAAACTCTTTCCAGGGTAGAAGCACTAGCACCTTTAAATGGATGAAAATATTTCATGTAAAACACCATATCCTGTCCCTGTTCTAACACTAAAAGGGTTAAGCCTTCTATTCTGTTAAATTAACAAAAGCACTGTTACTATTTCCTCCTTGCTTGCCAGCATGGTTTCCTCTGCAGTAACATCTGTGACACCACAGAATTTTTTCAAGACCTAATTAGTGATGTGACAAGAAAATGTTAGTTCACCAGATAGTTTGGGGATAATATAATTTTTATGTACATATATATATATATGTTTGTCTAGCATCTTGAATCTTCCTCACGTCCCCATGAATCTTGTGTGGTAGCAGCTCTAGAATGCAAAAATAATCTAGGGAATTTCTGATCACTAAGTTTAGCGCTAAAGAGCCAATGGTTTCAGTATGCTGCATTGTTTAGATGTGAGGTTAAACTCAGAGATCAGACGAAGTTGCTTTTCTAGAAAACCAGTCTAAATAGAATTAGAGTGTGGAAGTTCCATTTTTACTGCCTGGCATTGCACTGTGGAGGCAGGACCCTGGAAAATGCAGAACAGTTTATTTAGGAGAGCAGTAGCTTGGCTAGGAAAGAAAAAGACATTAAGTCCGTTTTTTATTTCTAATTCTCCAATCATTAAAATATTTTCTGTCACCAGAAGGAGAAGTGTTAAAAAAAGATCACTGGCTTTAAGGAAAATACATTGATTGAATTCACCAGAAAAACAGAGCTTATGCGTAAATTTAATTCCCACATCTTCAAAAGTGTTAGCTTATACAAACTGTCTCATATAAATTAAAATGTTCAAAGGATCTAGTTCACTGTAGTTCCCTAAAATCAAAGGTATCCCACTTCAGTTTTATAAATTGTTTTATCTAGAATTTTCTTTTCAACCCATGTTAATATCTTTCTTGTTCAACCCTTTCTAATCTCCTGACCTATTTTCAATGGATAAGAAATTGACTTTTAGTCATATTCCTACATCACTGAAGGGATCTTAAAGGTCTTTTCCAACTAAACTGCTTGTATGATTCTTTGATGCTATGACTGCCAAGTTTGGCCAGAATTCTATGCCTTTAGAATACAAGGGCAGAAATCTGCTGTAAATGGCTGTAGCTATGCTTATAAAGACTGTTAAGTAAAACCAGAGTTGTGCAATCTGCTAGACTTAAAATAAAAATAAATTTATTACTGTCACTGGAAATAGCAGCCCACCACTGGGAAAGAGAATTAAAAAATAATTGATTTTAGCTGTATTTACATAACCAGGGCAAAAGACGGATAAATCAATAATAAATAAAAAAAAGATTACTCAAATACATTCTTTTATGACCTGTGCCGGATTCCAGTTATGAGAACAGTTTAACAACAAATATTGTGACTTGAGTGAAAGATACAAACCCACATCTTCACCTGCTTTCTTTTACCCAATCTTTGTAATCTCACCAGAACAACCAAATATGATGATGTGAAGATAATCTGAGAGTTATAGAAAGTGTTTCCCGTAACACAGCAGTACTCCACACCTTTTCCAGACCAGGTAGTATTTTAGACAGCTTCTCTTGGGTAACCTGAGAAGGGTCACAAATCTATAGTATAAAATACTGTTTTCTGATCTTTCATGCCAGGCCTTGTGATGCCTTATATTTACCTAGCAGAACCTTTGAATATAATTCAGTAGTAGATCATAAGTTTTCCACAAGCAATTTTTAAAGCCCTGTGTTTATGAAGCTGGTGGCATGTTTATAAAATTGTGTAGCACGGATTTAATATTATACATAGAACTGATAAATGAGTGTATATGAGAAAGACAAGTTTTCCTACCTGTGCTGTCTAATTTGTGCTGAGAACAGTTACAGTTAAGTAAGGAAAAGCAGAAGAAAATAGTGTAGGTTTTCCAGTGCAACACACCTGACTTATCATTCCTTTCTGTAAGCAGATTTAGATAGACATAGTGCAGAATGTAAACTCCTATTGACAGTAAGCAGAAGTATAAAATGGCAGTGAAACTGGTAACTTAAGCATTTCCAAAGAGATTGCCTACTGTTTAAGGCAGGATACTTTCAACAAAGAAAAATCTATGCAAGTTCATTTTGCTATTTTATGGCCACTGGTGCTATTCCACTGTTCTGTGGAAAAAATCATCTACAGAATTGTCCATTTCTTTTCGTGGTAAGGACAACATAAGCTTTCCACATAAATTAAACTAGATTGAGATTGTGTATTTAAAAAACCTAAAACATTCCCTTCTGATGCTATCTGAAAGCAGCAGAAGGCTGCATGCACGATTACCACTTTTTTTACATTGGAAATATTGTATGTAGCTGATAATAGTAAATCAGTTATGTCATATACTGAAATGGTAAGTCAGAATTGCATAAAGAAACAGAAAACAAAAAAAATTCCATAAACTGAATTTTAATATGGCAAGAAAAGATTAGGTTTATGATGACAAAGACCAAGCAGAATATGAATACTAGCAACTTCTTAGTAATGTGCACTAGGGCATAACATGGAAGTTGCTTTGTAATGACAAAATTTCTTTCACCCCAAGGTGAATTTGATGCTGAAAGACATTTCTATGAAGAATATTGTTTTCTTGAAAAAAATGAGACAATCATAATGACTCTTTAATAATTAGCTGAGACTTGTGACAAAATACATCTGCACCCAGAGTTGCTAATAGCACCCGGTTGATGTAGGTCTTTGTTCCTTCCACACAGCTCAAGTCACATGAGGATAACATTGACCTTATTTCAAGGAAGAATTATTCATGTCATTTCTTTTAGTTATAGAGGTTGTTCACCCAGTCACGCCTGACTGAAATAGAAAGGATGGATTTACAAATTCAGTGCCAGACACACTGGGTCGACAAAGTACTTCATTTAATATGTAAAATTAGTTCCAGAGCTATGAAAGGCAGAGGAAGAGACAGATCCAGCATGGTCACTGAACTCTGTGATATGAACTCTACTATCATTTAGGACCTCAAGCAGTCACCTGTCAACTTCTGTAGCATCTTCTCTGTAGATTTTTTCTCTCTATCCTTAATACAGTCCACATACTTGACTAGTCACACTGCTCCATTAGTCGTTTGTTTTCTTTCCACTTCCACTATCATATCTGCACTACCACTTGCACACAACAGAACCTTTGACAATCTGGCATTCTTGAAGATGCCTTTAGAGGATTGCTCTCTGAAAAGTAGACTTATACCCCTCCCGCAGTCACCAATCCTTCTCTTTTCTTTAAAATCCAGGGAAAGAAAACAGAAACCCTGATATGCCAAGGTGACAAAGGGAATCTATGTTAAGCAGAGAATTAAATTCAAGATATCTACAGTCTTCACAAGAGGACATCCTTCATGTCTTCCATGCCCCCATTCCCTCTTCCTTAAGTCCACCTTTACTGCTCATCGGAATTTAGCCAGGGCAACTACTTGTAAAACAAATGGCTAAAATTACGAGGAGTCCAAACTTTTTTGGTCCTACATGTGAAATGAAAGATATCTCTGCCTAGAAAGTAATGCTCCTTACACTTGGGACACAGACCTTGGGATAACTCAGGCTACCCCTAAACCCCTGCTTGAATCTGGTCCTAAGAGAAGAAATTGTATTAACTTACTTTCATTCTGAGTAAAGAGTATCCCTGCAGTAGGATAATGTTCAACCACTACACCTGGGAGTCTCATTTAGAGTATACAAATATTCCTATGTACAGAAGCTTTAATGGATTTTCCATGCAGGTACTAGTCCAGTCAAGACCTGTTCAGCATTAGAGGTGTTCCTTATATTCATAAGACACCTTATGTTGCAAATATATGTTCTGTATTGTCCACTTTTGGTAAGATATGCTATGGGGCATAGCACTGGGTGCCAGTTGTCTTAATATTTATTAAGTGACTCATAAAAGTCAGCAAATGACAATAATTGCTTGTTCTGTCATACACCATTACTCGAATAGACATTACAGCAACCAGCATTTCTACTCACATTTTAGTCCAATGACAAAAATGTCCAGTGACTGCTGTTTTCCACAATGATACAAGGGCAGTAACAGGTAACAACTACCTTGTGACAAGCTTATTTTGTAGAACTTGAGAGCCCAAGCAGTGAAGGGATTAGTCATGCTGCTTTTATAGGTCATTTTGATATTGGTATGGAAAGTAGCTAAACTAACAAGATGGCAGTTTTTCACTTGAATATCTTTCTATTTCGTATCTTTTATGTAAGTGCATCCATTTCTGTGTTTATTCCATCATCTCACTAATACAGGAAATAATTGTGAGACTTTCTTTCAAATAGAGCTCTGCATTGTTGACTCTATTTTATCTTTGCTGTAGTTACGCTAACAAAAACAAGTATATGAGCTATGAATGGTCTTGTCACAGCCATTATCTTTCTCCTGATGGCTTTTTGAGTTCAGCATGAACTATTTGCATGTAGCTTTTGGAATCACAGAAACAAGGGCAGGGAAGGACCTCAGGAGGTCACTCATTGCCTCTCCCTGCTGCAGGGCAGAGCCAAAGAACTAAATCACGACTAAACGGATCTGAGCTCTCCCTAGCTGTTACCATCTGACCCATGTCCCCACAATAGCTGCTGCTGGCTGTTTACCTCAGCTTCAAGATCTGATCCATTTATAGCTGCTTTAATAGATGATGTGATCCATACTGTGCATTGCATATGCAGCTCTTTTCATTTTGTCCCCTTTCACAATGCTCTATGTTGTCTGCAGGTCTGGAAATCTACACACTGCAGTGGAAAGGGCATTTCCACTGTCCCTATAACCACCCTATGATCAACAAATAGTTTCATCAGTCTCTGTGTCCGCAGATAAATCCTCTGCTTTCACAAGCCTGAGAAGTTATAAATAGCAAGACATGATATCATGTCTTAAAAAAGCCACAAAACTTCCCAAGAAACTGATTGCCCAACAGAAAATGAAGAAAAAAGGGCAAAACTGACCGTGATGTAACAGGTAAGCAAAATGAGTGAGACTCAGTTTCCTGCTTTCTTTCATTTGCAAACCGCTCAGACACAAGTGTCATTTTGAAAATTAAGTTTGCTGAGGCCACACTGAGCTTTCCTTGAAAATTCTTTTGTACAGTGGGAATTCCACTAGGAGAATGTGACTTGGATAATGAAGTGGTCTTAGTGCTGGTGGTCTCTGTTCTAGCAATACACTACTTATCCATATGCTGGGTTTATTCTTGAGGAATGCATCGTCTTCATACTGCCAGGTATTGGTAAAATTGCTATGGCAAGGCATGTATGGAATTGTAGGAACATGTGTGCAACTCTTAAGAATTTATCCACAGCAAAACCACAGCAGGGGAGCAAAATTCTACTTATTGAGCAGGAATTTTGCCATCAAGTCTCAGATTTCATCCTTGAGATTGCCCCTCTCTTAGAGTTATGGATGAGGTAGAAAAGTATTACTGGCTTTGCTTCAGAAGGGAGACATCAGACAATGAGTAAACAGCTCTATCACTGTTGCTCAGGGCGTCTCAGAAATAATCCCAGCTCACTGCCTGAGAAACCTTGTCCTTGTGCTTTTTTCTGATGGAGTAGCATCAGCAAGCTTTACAATTTAAAACCTTGTGTAGGTTTTGTAGGGTTCTTTATCCCCCTTTGGGTGGGACTAACCTGCTGCAATGTGCTCACAGGATACAACCAACAGTGAACTAAGGGCAATCCCAGGGAGACAAGCCTGATAGTGTGGAACAGATTTAGAATAACCAGAAAGTGCACAGATCTGAAGTGTAATGGCACATTTCAAGGGCTCTAAATATACAGGGTCTTTTAGAAATTTTGAGCTTCAACCCACTGTGTAGCAAGGAAAAAAACTATGAGTATGCAATTTGGCTGAGGATATACAGTGTGATGGACCAAGATTACACCTCTTTCCTTGGCTGTACCTGTCTCACAGGTTGCAGATATCTCCAACACCAGGGCTTCTAGCCTTGCTCTGAGCAGGTCTCATCAATGAGGATTTGAAACTGCCTACAGCATGCAGTGATTCATCTCGTATAATGACTCAGTGTTGCAAGCTCATGGAGCTTAGCCAGACTGAACAACAGTGGAAAGTTTTCAATTTTTTTTCTTTTCTCAGACAAGATTTTTGAGGCTACCATCTACTTCTCTGCCCACAGATCCCTGTTCAGAGCCCACTGATCATCCATTTCACAGATCTCACTGCAGGGTGCTTCAGTTTTGAAAATTTCTCAGTTCCCACAGTTATTCTATTCCTAGCATGTGAACAACATAGTTACAGCATTCTTCCTGGGGGACATCCCTCAGAGCATGTGATCTTTTAAAGGAGAGACCCAAGATCCACAATCAGATTATCAGATATGAACTTACAATATTGTCCTTATGAGTAAGTATGATTCAGGAAAGCAGTTTGCTGATTTTAGAACCGTAAAGTTTATGTATGGTATTTGTGGGGCAAGGCAAAGCTCCGTATAAGCAGACATTGAGTAACGAAAGTTCAGTGGAAGCTGTACTACCCATGCCTAACATTTACCTCCCGATTACACTGCAATAATCATGTTACGCAGGGACAGGCCTCCTGGAAGTACAGGCAGGCTTTGTGTGATTGATTGCTGATATTCATGCAGAAAAGCAAGACCACCAAACCTTTGCACTTGTCAATATTTGTACTCTAGCAGTTGGTGGCTAATGGCTTAACACACTGATTCTTGTTGCCACCTCCCCCCTGTATTCCAGGAAAAATAAGATTCAGTTTCCCAACTCAGGGATTAGAAAAAAATCAAAAATGCAACCCAGGCCCAGCCTCCAAAATAAATATCCTTTATTCTTACAGAGTTCTGTACATCCAGATATACCCCAGGCTTTTCTTAAAAGCAAAACCAAATTAAATAAAAAACCAAAACCGGAATCAACCCCACCCACTACCAGCAACAAACCCAGCAAGGACAGTGACATATATTTCAGATGCAAAGCCTCAGTGTTTTAGGAGATTTCTACTTGACCTGGAACCAGAACCTAAGGCTTATAGACTCACATTTCAGCAGCCCATCAGCTAGGTCAGGACAACCTACCCAGTGCTTCCCCACCCAAATCTTGCCTGCAGGTATTTGCATCCAACTTGCAGCCATGTCTTGGAGGAGGTGAGGCCAGGAGGTTTGAGCAGCATCTTCAGCAGTGAAGTATCGCCTCCTACATCTCCGAATAGCATTGCATCCACTTAGGAGAGCTGCTTCTCACCACTTCCACTTAAGTAAAGGATGAAGTAAACACAAACTAAATGCATCCTCTGCAGGAGCATGGTCAGCACAGGCATACCTCTGCAAAACAGCCCGCAAAGGGTCAAAGACCTGGAGGTCAACTCCTTTGCCTGCCAAGATCAGGCATGGTCTTCCCATCCACTGAGCTCAGCATAGATCATTACAGGTCATTTTACTCCTCTTGTTTAAGAAAACAGCTGTTTTATTAACTAGGAGCTCTCTGCTTGGCAAAACCAAACAGATTTGTATTGCTTTAAGTGGGCAGACACATTTCATGTTATGTCAGGGTGGAACTCACCATTAATTATAGTTTGATTTCCTTAATGAATGTCTGAAAGTATTTGGTTTCAGTCTGAAAAGAAGAAAATGGAGATGGGAAAGGGAAAATTAATATGGCCCAAGGAATCTTCAAATTCTTTTATGCTGTGAGTTTTCTGCCAAGGCTATCCACAGAAATAGAAGCAAAGGAAGGACATTTATAGTAAAGTGGAGTTTTTGCAGACCATCCCTTTAAAAAATTGATTTTGCTAGAAGCCTTCGCAAAATTCACAATTCATAGCAAGATTGTGGCAAGATTACAGGAAGAATACAGGGCATTCCTTCAAGGATCCCATTCTTAGGCCTTGTGCTGCCAAGAGATTCTGTGTGAAAGCTATTGCCTCTGCCTGTACACAATCCCAGAGATGGCTGATGCATTTCACATAACAGTGGTCAAGGTAAAATCCACAGATGTTAGAAGTCAGAACTGAAACTTAGAACAACCATCTTCTTCAAGAGTATCTTCATTAAGCAGCAGCACAGCATATTTTCAGCCTACATTTATTTGTTCATATGCAATTGCTTGCTTATTTAATTGTCTGCCAAAATTACCTTTACTTACTTGTAAAGGTAATAATGACAGTGACACAAGCACAAGCCAAAAAACATACTTACTTTTTAAAATAAAAAAGCATACTTACTTTTTTAAAATGAAAACTTTTCAATCAAAAAAACTAGTATTGTGCAATGGAAATGTGAGGGGGTTCTGTTTGGTTGGTTTTTGTTTGGTTTTTTGGCTTTTTGGGGTTTTTTTGTTTGAGAGAAAAGATTTGTCCAGTCGTTGTTGCTGGAAATATTTTTTTCCAAGTTTAGGTGAAATAAATTTACAAATCAGTATTTTGGCTCAAGACTTACTCAAATCTGATATTTTTTGGAGAATCCTTTTATAGAAAACTACCTGAATACACAGGATTGTGGGTTCATTCCTTTTCCTATTATTTTTAAAAGTTTTTTCACAGAAATCACTTAAAGATATGCCAGAAAGATAATGCCTGTGACTATATCAGCCACATTCCTCAGGGTACCACAAAGACTACTATTCCTAGTCCAGGGCATTGGAACCAGATGATCTCTGAGGTCCCTTCCAAGCCAAACCATTCTATGACTCTAGTGCTAAGTTTCTGGCTTTTAAGACAGACATCTTAAACTAGAAACAGCAACATTTAGCTAAAAGTCCTCTGCATTATTTGCAGAAGACAGTCAGGTAGCAGAGTGAAACAGGTAAGTTACATAAAGTGACAGAAAGCTCTGGGTGAGGCTCCAAGATGATAGGATGCTTCAGTTAAAAAATAAAACACCTGACCACTTGAGCTGCTACAATATATTGCCAAAATAAACTACAATTATTTATTCAGATGATGCTCCTTGGCTTTCCTTTCAGAAAAACTGCCAGAAAATAAATTAAGTATTCACTGAGTCAACAACACAGAGAAGACACTTAAAGAAAGATCTGAAGTCAGAATAGGCAACACACTTCATTTAACTAAGCAATATACTTCGATAAAGACTAGCTTTTCTTTAGCTTACTAGGATTCCTTCTTATCTTTTAAAATTTAATGGGTTTATTTAGAATGAAAATAATTAAAAAGTCGAGTGAATTATGCCACCAACGAGAAAAGGCACACAAAATGATAATTTTATCTCCATTTATGAGAAATATTTTCCACTTAAAATTCTCTCATTCTTACCAGCGCTACTTGGCCAGTTTAGCTTTTAGTGATTTTGCTACGTGATTTATTATACACAGAGGACAATGAAGTCAGTCCTTACCTTCTAGTTGTCTGGGGATTTCTCATTAAACACATACTTAAGAGTCTGGTTTATGGGTGCAGTAAATATGGATAGGAGGCTGTGGGCTGGGGTTCATCAGCCATCTTCAATGTGGAAACACACAATGTCAAAAGCCGGGCAGCTTGAGGTATGAATTCTGGGTGTTAACAACTGCTGCCTTGCATGGGAAATGTGTGGGAATGCTCTGACTTGCCTTGGGCCACCTTCTGGGAGATGGGCACCAGTGGAAACTCAGTCTCTCGTCCTTTGCTGTTAGGATCCATCAGCTTCAGGAAGGGTGGAATGGTGGCGGTGACAACCATGGAGAGCCAAGTGCAGTGGGTCACCTAAAGGAGGGCACACAGGATGTCAGGATGTAAGACCTGAGAGCCCATGGCATGCCTGCTTCTGATTGCCATCTATGTATCACTGTATGCTTGAAGTAAAACAGGCACTGGAACGGGAAGATAATATACCCAGTTGCTGTAAGTGTAAATCCTGTAGTGTTAAAATACTTTCTGGGTAAAAATCACTTAACTGATACATCTGACAGGGCAACCTGTTCCTTAATGTCTAAAGCCTGACTAAGGCAAACAATATGAAGACAAACTAGATTAAAATGTACCCTGTCTACAGTTCATATGTTTGTTAAGTAGATTAGCTCATACCTACAAAAATAATGACATAATTCTCTCCCCATACCTTTTTCCTGAGGAGGTGTCTACCTTTGGAACAATTGATGTAACCCTGTGAATGTTTTTCACTAACTCTGGCAGCAAATGAAACTCCCAAAATTGTCTCATGAAACCTGACTAACATTTGCGTCTAAAGCCCTCCAAATGAAGGCTGAGCCAATTTCTCTGTGAAAGACCTATCAACAATGAGAGAAAACATGAATAGAGAAGTTTTGAAGAACCCTAACTTGCATTCTGTTGCTAAGGGATACACTTCCTTGGTATACATACTCCCATGCTCTCAGCAAGTCTGACTCACAAGAAGTCTGGTTTTCAGTAAATAATGAAAGCCTTACACTAAAGAAAACAATATAAGAAGGGTCAAAAATGAAGTAAAATAAAATACCATGCAAATTAAATATTACTTTACCCTCCAGACTGTACATAGGGTGCTTTACCATCAGTGCTCTCTATAGGCTGCATAATGCACCTGGAAAATTTATGTTGAGACAGACTGGATTTTGTTCCATTTGCAAAGTGATGTTTTTACTGCTCTGCTGCCCTTCTATTGAGCCCAAACATCTCCTTGCTATTTGTGTCCCTTTTTCTTTTCCTTTTTTTCTCTGCAGCAAATGCCACTGCCAAATATCTTTCTCCCACGATATCTCCTTGTCCCTCTCACTTTTCATAACCTCTGCTTGTTACATGGAATGGTTTTAGAGACACAGAGGTTAAGCCCAGAACTTATCCAAGTGACTTCCACTTTTGGATGTCTCCATATGGGTATATGAAATTACTGACATCTTGGGGATGAAGTTTTTTGTTCCCGTGAAGTTCAAAGAAAGCTACTGGTAGTCATAACTTCTAAAATTAGGAATTATTTCTGAAAATTTTCATTAATCTTCTTTACCCTAAAGGTCATTGTGTGAGGCAAATCGCAAGTCCTAATGCTGGTCTTGGCGTTTGTTGGGTGAATTACAGAGGAAAGCCATAACCAACTTTTTCCTCCATAATTGCAAGATTCTCTCCCTCATTCTGTTATGCTTCCAGCAGCATGACCACTGGAATGACTGGCTCTGGATTTCCTATGGTATTTCTCTGAAACTATTCACATGAGTGAAGATAATGATGAGTTTAGAGACTGACCTTAACCAACTAATTCAAAATGTCTTCAATTATGGAAGCTACATGCTCCAAAATGCACAAAATATCTGCATTTTAAAACCAACATAGAATGTATAACTATATTATTACCTATATTATTATCTGTATAACTCTATAGATTAGTAATCAAAATATACAACTTGAAAATCTGAGACAATTATAAAAGAGACGTGATCTATTGCAATAAATGTGGAGAAAATAGAGTAGGAATTTTACATTTTGTCCACCTGAAAACCAGGTTAAGGGAAGTTTTTTCCTGTTTTCCAAAGGTCAGATGCACAGCTATTAATCCTGTGACTCACAAGTCACTAAAAGGTCAGTGGTTTTTTCATGTACACACGCTAACTATTATAATATAACAAAGTTAAAAGAAAATCCCCATTGGGGCAGGATAATAAAAACCGGAAAAGAAATGTGAGTAATGGGGGAAGAAGAAAAAGTTTAAAGGAGGTAACTTTGAAATGCAACATTGTTTTTGATTTTTACAACACAGGTGTTACAAGAGGGGGGGAAAAAAAAAATTTAAAGTATCTGGGATAATTTTTTATGCATACACAGAAACTTTCTTACAAATCCCTTATCCCAAGGTATTTCCCCCTTTTCTGTCACTGCACTTACTACTAAACTTCCCACTAAAATAAATAGTTTCTATGAAATCCTGTGTACTAAATCCTGTAGTTCTTGTTCAAGCAAAAATTCTTGCTGACTTAAGTGGAAATTGCATTTGAGCAAGGCTTTGATCAAACCTTTTATACTCTAGACTGCTGTAAGTGGAGCAGCGGGAAACTATATCAAGTAGGTGAAAATTTGCATTTAACAGCTGTCCTTCTGTAATCTGCTGCTCCTAATGCACTTCACATCTGGAGGGATACCATGCTAACAAGCATTTTGTTAAAACATCTCTGAAGTCAGGAGTCTTCATATGTCTCCTTCTTTGCCTCTGTATACAGTTAAATAGAGAGGGATGTAGGTTTAGAGAACATTTTACATTATGTGTAGTTAATATAGCCATGTTCATTACCAAGTTTACAAATGCTAAACACTGGAATTTTTAATGTAAAAGACTTAAATGTAAAAGGAGTGCCCATGGCTTTATGAAAATGATGTGTGTGAAGTGTTTCTGTTTATTGAATTCCAACCAAAACTACAGCAATTTGGACCAGCGTTGTTGGACTGGATCCTGCTTTGGCTGGAAGAGAATACACTGAAGTGCTCTTCTATTTTAAAGGTCTCAGGTCTAATATTGTCTTACATTTCATACCTAGACAAAGTAAATTGGTACCTTCCGTGCTAAAACAAGAAAAGCAGTATTATAAGAAACAAAAATAAGTCTTAATGGCTTAACATTAAAAAAAATTGACCCCTGGATTAAATGCTGTTGACTGAGGTTAACCAATCTTTGCTTTTGGCTTGAGTGGGGTCAACAGTTGGCCTAGAAGCATTTGCTCCAGTTTCAAAAAGCAAATTTAAGGTTTCTTGTCTGCAGATGAAGCTTGTTGAGTGCTGTTGCATTAGCGAGTGGACACCAGAGACAGTCAGGAGTAACCTGTTCCCTATTTTGAGGTAAATGATTCCCACACTCAAAAGATGTGACTATGGTAGCACATAAAGGCAGGGAAAACTTAAGAAATTCACATCTCCTCAGTAAGATATGCTTCTAAGTTTAAAAGCTCTGTTTTATGCCAAAGACGTATGTTGAACTATATGCATACCACTAAGAAAAAGCTAAGACATATATAAGATTTTGCCCTTTCTGAGTGACTCCCATGTATATAAAGATCTATCTTTAGATCTTAGATGTTTCATAAATCAAAAGCAGGATCGTTAATCACTGATATTGTCTTTTTCAAGAAGCATCATGAGCAGCTCCTTCCACCCTGAAACAGAGAGTCTAAGTGATCATTGTACTGTTTAGCTCTAGAGTAAGGGGGTGAAGCTTGCCATCCTACACACACTGAACCTCAGTGGCTGACTTTATACCTTGAAGATTTTCCTCGCTACGCTCTGGGATGAAAGGCATCATATAATTGCACGATGACATCTTAGTAGCATGACACGCATCTGGGAAAAGATTCACACAGAGAAAGCATTCACCTGGACTCCTGATACAACCAGTAAAGAGCCCAACAGTATCCAGTTTCTAAATACTCAAAATAAGGTTATTTACTACCATTCAGAGAGCACTGTAGCTCTGTTGTCACAGTAACAAGTAGCAGCAATACCATTACTGAACCAAATCACATTTGCAGTCTCCCAGCATTGTATTCAACAGAATATATCTGAATGCTTTCTCTTTGCTAGCAAAAAGTAGGATGTTAGTCTAAATGAGAAGAAGGGATGCAGGATTATGCTCTTATTTAATCTCTTATTTCAAATGAAAACAACATAGTGGGAAAATCATGAATGCATTTTAAAAAATATAATACACAGCATATTCACTAATGTTCTGCTACGACTCAAGGCAATTCCGCCTTAATCAAACTTCAGAACTCTGGTCATTCATTTGCAAATGTTAAAGTTTTGAGTTGTTCCTTTTCGGATTTTTGGGGGTTGTTTTAAGAAATCTGTGACTATTGATATAATTAAGAACTAGTCAGCAGGTTGCCATAGGAAACCTATTTTTTCAGCTAACCCAATATGTCTACAGATATTTGAGTTACTTCACTGGAAGTAGAAGATGAGTCTTATATTTAAGAATCAGAATGGGTGGCCTATTTAATATAGACAAAATATTTGTCCTCATTAAAAACAAAGACAACTTTAAAGTGTCTTCTATCCTAGTTTTGCAGGGGGAAAAAAGTTAACTTCCTCTTATATTTATCAGGTACTTGCAGGGGAAAAAAATGTAATAAAAATACTAGAGGAAGAATCCCAATCTGTATGAAGTGAGAGCTTGATTAATTTCTTCTCTTTGCTTGTCTCATTTCATTTTGATTGCTTCTTAGAACATTCATCTTGGAGGAGGAATGTTCATTGTCTGTGACGGGTTTTCATGCTGAGTCATTACACCATCTAATTTGGAGATCTTAGAAACAAGCATGTTCACTTTGTAGTCTGGTCTACAGGAAGCAATGGAACTGAGTTTGAAAATATGTTTTCTCAAACAGGTACCGAAAGTGGCTCAAGGATGCAGAAAAACCTCTAAAATGTTTTCCATGCAGTTCCAGAATGAGCTTCAGGAACTTTCTATACTTTAGAGAAATGTGTCTTTCTTTTGTATAATGTCTTCTAATAGTCTTTCTAATATGTTGATAAAATGTTGGGTTACACTATGTGGTGACAGAGAGATAAGCCCGGAAGGCCGGAGAGACAGCCTCTTTCCTGGGCCCAGAGATGACCCTGGGACTGTATCCAGGTCACCGGGGATGGGCGGAGAGAGGTTTGTGGCTTGTGGACAAAGCTGGACCTGTGAGAAGTGAAGATTGTAGTTTGTGACCTTATAGGGTATTGTTTACCTGCTACCATAATAGGCAATGTCTGTGTATTGCTCCAGGTGATAGGGAGACACTGTGGTGAACATCTTTCCTGTTTACATGATGTTATATCCTGTTCTGTGGGGGTATTTAGGGAATTGGGACTGTGCAATAAACGGGATTTTTGTCTTTGACTTTGCACCTGAAGGAGTGCAGAGTTATTGCCCATGCGTGATTACTGCAATAAAATACTGTGCATGTGCTCATTAAACAATGTTTAGATAAGACTTGCTCTAGTCAACCGCACTGATTTAATGTAAATGTTGTTGAATGTCACTGACAGAGCACCAGCACAGAGCTAAGCCCTGTCCCTGCTGTTCCTGTCCACAAAATCTCCCCAAGACCTGGGTATCCAAAGTGAAAACTCTCTCTCAAGGTAGCAGAAATCTCTAGAGCCACTTCAGGTAGACAGGGATTTAACAGTCCAAAGGAGGAAGAAACAAGAGCTAGTGTGGCCACAGCTACTGGTGACCAGTACAGCCTAAATCCCACTTCAGTTCCCACATTGCAAGTTCCCCATTGGCTGGAGCTAAGTATGAATGCACTTTCTAGGCTATTCACACCTAGATTAATTATTCTTAGTGGTCAAATCTGAAAGGAGAAAATACCACACTGATAGTCCCCCATGTGAACTGCCCACTTGTTTTCATCAGCTGTATTTCAGATCCTTTGAATGTTAATTAATCACAATAATGCAGAACATGTTACAGAACATATTTAAGATGAATTGTCATGTTTGGGGCCATGTAGATCTGATTATTTTTATTATTATTACCCTGCCTAAACACTCATTTCTCTAGAGTATTTCACCTCTTTGGTTTCTACATACTCCAGCACTGGACTTCAGCAAGACCATAATTCCCCTTTTCATCTTTCCTCTTCCGACTCACCTATTTGGTGTTGAAAACACCCCAAATCAGTTGGTAGGGAAGAATATGCACCACTGTACAGCCATCTCAGCGATACTGAAGCTGCACCCAGTGCTGCAGTAACAACAACTGCTCTTATTGCAAACTAGTTTGGCATGATTTGGGCAAAGAAGATTCAATAAATCTTCCATTTGGCATGGATATAAAGGAGAGAAAAGTTTTGCACAGTATGATTTCACATCACTTAAAATTAGCCTGAGATTTCAGTCTTGCCTATAATTTCAAGGTCAGTCTTAGTTAATGCTTTCAAATAGCACTCTTGAAGAGGTGCCTTGCAAATAACTGTTGTTTAAAATACCATGTTCAGTACTTGCTAAGTAGTTCCATCCAACTATGCAAGAGTTAAAAAAGTCCTAATCATACAGAAAAGAAAAAAAAATCCAAAGTCCATTGTTAGTAGGGAGAGGCAAGCACAAACAGCAGTTAGCAAATGCTAAATAGGACATGCAAAAAGACTTCCATCACATAAATAGAGATAATTATAGGGTTACAGGAAATTCCCACAGAGCAAATTTGAGAAGTCATATGGCTAACAAGGACAACTACTGAGAGATCTTTTCTGGTGCAAGAATGGAAAGGTGGACAAGAAGAGAAATGAGATGTCAACTGACTTTTAAGAAGAACACAATAAACATGCAGCAGTATTGCAAGATGAGATGGAGCTAAACAAATTCTAGTCTGTGTTTGAAAACAGGATGTCATTAGAACCTGTAAAAGCAATATTTCTAACCTTGATTTCTAAGGCCCCATGACAGTAACCATGAGGACTGACTTTTGGACATTTCAGTATTAACCCCAACATACCTACCAGGCTTATCAGGTAGTACTTACTCTAGCTTCTGCACACCCCTTTCTTCTCTTTCTTTTTTTATTATAAGACTTCTTAACTCTCCACCATTAACTTTTGAACTTGCAATAAGACAGAGAAGAGTTCCAAGTCAAGTGCCAGAATACAAACAGACAGGGCAAAGGCATAAATGCAAAGAAAGATGAAGATGCTATAAAGTTGATTTAAAAAGAAAAAAAAGACCAAAGAAAAGAGAATAAGAAAGAAATTATTGCTTTGGCACTCCAGCATAAGTGGGAAAGGAAATGCTGTATATTGGTATGTATTTTGATACGCTTAATCTCTGTACAGCTATGTAATGTTGTAACTCTTAATACAGCAACACAGAAAAGGGAAGTATGGGATGTAATTGCTCAGGCAGAGTTATGAGGTATGCAGGCATACGTGAGCTCTTGCACACAGACCAGAACAAACACAAACACTTCTTGTTGATTTGATAAAGAAATACAGCATATTTTGTGGTGTACGCCAGCCAGCTGCCAACTCACTGCTTAATTGAATGTGCCTACAGTCTGGACTGAGTGGTCTTGCTGCCCCACACAGCGTCTGAACTGCTCATTACTGGCTTTCCCAGAGAATAGAGGAGATCATTGGGAGTAGTCAACAGTAAATGATCTTGCTATTAAGCATTCCTAGTTCACCCCTAATGAGAACATCTAGGTGCCCGGGATATGATTAAGGGTTACATATGAATAAGCTGTTTGAGCCTCCGCCTTCTCTCCCTTGACTTTAGGGACCGCCACTTGATTATTAGTGGCACTTTCTAATTCACACGAAGAGCTCACAATTTTGGAAGGCCAGCAGTACTGATCATAACACTTGCATGGGCAACTTCTTCAATCTCTCTTTTGCCACTCCACTCCTTCACTATGGAATCTTCTTCTAAAAAGGACTTTAGGAAAACAGGATCACTAGGGCAGCTGGTATAAAGCAGCAGTGCTTATTTTTAGCAGACCTACAGACTTTTACCAGCTGTTTAATGCTAATATTAAGCATGGAATATTGCTTTGTCTATTCTTCTTGGAAAACATGGGCATATCCACAGATAAGCAGGTAATGGCAAGGTCCCAGAAGCAGCCAACCGTGTACCTGGAGGCCTGTGTTGTGAAGGATCCTAGGCCAATTCACCGGTGGTCTGATAGCTCCAGTTGTGTTTGTACTCTGAAAACAGTGGTTTGTTCTCACAGACAGCACTGGACTGAAACTCAGACCTGTACGTCTGCCCTTGCTGAGAGAAAGTAGAAGGGAAAATCCCAAAGGGAACTTTTGCAAGCAAAGCCCCTGCATTTCCCAGTGCTGTGCAAACATGCGCCTTCTTCAGCTTCTGGAATCACACCATTTCAATTTCCTGCTACACTTAGGCAAGAATATTTCTGTCTAACACATTTCAAAGAGGAGTGTCATTACCATTAGTGCTTAAGGTCTTTGAAACTGGAAAGAAAACGCAGGTGTGTCAATATGGAAGGCATTATGAGAGGTCAGCAAGGTTAAAATATTTCTATTTAAAGTTGACCCGCTTTAATGAGGAGATTAGATCATACAACACACATAGATTTTGTGAGATTTTATAAATTCTGTCTTCAAACCAGTTTGTCTCAAGTTAATTCTCAACTGTTCAGGTTTGTTGGAGTAAAAAAGGAAGGAAATTGTATTAAACAGCAGAATGATCCTATAAATATGTTTGTCAGCCTCTTCTACTAAGTAAGAGAATATTTTAATTTATTAGCTAAGTACAACTCTTTGTACCTCATCAGAATAAATGGTTTAGGATAATTTAAAAGCATTTCTCCATGGACCAGGATATAGCTAGCAACCTATACTCTAAAAGAAATTTGTCAAAACCTTCCATGCTGTCTCTCAAAAATTGTGCCAACCCTTTTCATAGACAGAATAAAAAAGACTATGTGAGGTGTCTGGCAGCTAAGAGTAAAACATGTACACTGAGCATGTTTTACCTAAATAAGTTAACACAAGACAGGAGGAACAGATAACCCCTAAAGGGACAAACTGAATTAATGAAAAAGTCTAAAGCCCCCAGAAAACCGATGCCCTTTGGCCACTAGACCAAAAGGTATCTCCTTCTGCAGCAAGCCCCTGGGATAATTACGTGCTTTTGTCCTTTGTGAATCACCGTTACTTTTTTCTTTCAAGTTTCCGTAATGATTTTAAACAAACTGTGTAAGTTGTGCGATTCTTTTATTTTATTGTTTTGGCTAATTTCTGGACAGAGTCCAGAAACTTGTCTCTCTGCCTCTGAAGTATGAGTCTCATCACATAGCACAGTAAAAATAAATCATGATTTGCATTTCTCAATAGCCTTCAAATAACTACATGGAGTAAAGCCAAACCCAGCCTCCTCATTGAAACAAACAGTTTGCATTTTCACATACCAAGATTGTTTCTCGTTCATGTAAAGAATAATTTCTGCCTCCATGTGGAAACTACCAGCCACATTTCTCCCTGGTAGCTCACGTAGTAAGCGCTTTGAGTCAGCACGTCCAACCACAACAGCAAACTTTGATAGGATTTACTTGTACCATTGAAACATTCTGGCACGTATTCAGCTCATGACTCAGGGTGCTTATCTGTGAAGCGAAACTCCCTCTGGGATGTGAAGCACCATCATCTCAACCACTTCTTCTTTTCCTCCAAAAAAACAAACAAACATTCAGCACACTTCTCAGTCTAGGTCGTTCCTTCTTTCTCATCCCTCACCCAACCCTAGCCAGAGGCAAGCTCTGGAAAACGTGAAGAACACAGGCACAATTGTTCTCCGTTTCTACCTGATGCTCATTGGCAAAGTTCAAAACCATTTGCTTCTGCCATTGTTCTTTTAAACATTCGTAGTTCTAGAACATCAGCAAAATCCCAGCACCATTCTTTGAAATAGGTTCCTGCCTTCTATTTGTCATGCTTTCATTCAACAAATGTATCACCATGTTCTCATATTTATCTGGCAGATTATTAGACATTCAGCCCTTAAAAATAACACGTGTCTTCAAAAGGGAAAGTTCTCCCCACACCCTCACTTTATGTTTTGACTGTATGCTTGATTTTTTTTTAAATGTAGAGGAGTCCTTCCAAAACTTGGGTGAAGTAGACAGAAAGAAAACAGGTGCTAGAGACACTTAAAAAAAGCTGTCCATGGTGTTTAAGTTACAGAATTTAACAGGAAAAAGGAATAAAGAATGGATTAATTTGTGTCTGAAGAATGACATATGTCCTTTACTTTTGTTTTTCTTTTCTGACAAACACCCCAGATAAAGGACATCCTTACTCGTTCATAAGGTAAGTAGACATAGGACAGAGAGGTCATGTGCACAAAAATTAAAAACCAATTCTACTATAGTTAAAACAACATCCCAGCATAGCTACTCCCATGCAGGCAGCAGAACAAAACAAAAGTGGAGCAGGGCATGTAAAATCACAGTCACTTTTACTGGCTTAGTTATTTTGATGAAAACCTCAATGGTTCAGCTGAAATAGTTACTCTGGTATGAAGACATGAAGTCCATATCTGCAGTACAAGATTTGGGAAAAGTAGGAATCCTGAACCATTATAATTCAGTGACTGTATTATCTTCAACAACCTCTACCACCCATGTTCTTTCCTTTGCAAAAACCTACGCACCAAATGCAATTCCAGAGGAATTCCAGATTTTGCAGGCAGGCTGTATTTGTTAAAATACAGAATAAACACTTCCTTGTAAAGAGTTAGCTTTACTAGTCCACACACTAGCTTGGATATTTTCTCTAAGACTGCTGGCCAAAGAAAAGAAAGAAATTAAAGAAGCTGTCAGGAAGCCTGGGCAGAGAGCAGGGACAGGCAGGGGCAGAGACAGAGATGAAGAGAAATGTAGTGTGGGTAAGGAAGTAGAAAAGTTTGAACTTCAGAGGAAGCCAAGGACAGCCGTTCAGAGAGCAGTAAGAAAGGAAGTTTCTATATGTGCTTAGAATTGCACCTGCTAATCTACACAATGCAAACTCACAGGAAGTGACTCAGTGGTCAGAGCCTGATACACAAAAGGAAGCATCCTATATTCCAGGAAAAGGTATTTGGCTTATGCATGGACATAATGTTTTTGTTCAGGTCTTGAACCTCAACTGCTTTTGGTTCTGTTTCTCATATGCAGCAGTTGCCCTTTCCAGCTTACTATTTTTAACTCAAGCCCACGAAAGAGGAAGAGCAGTTTTTGAGGAAGATTTCAGTTCTTTACCCACATTATATGAAGGAAGGACTAGAGTCATATTGCTCTGAGCACCTAACCTAGCCCAGTTTCTCTGAGCATCTTCATCCATAATGTGGCAGTACATAACAAAAACTCACTTATTTGATGTTCCAGGCCTGGCACTCACACTGAAAGTACTTTGTGTCATATCTTTTTTTTATCCTGTTCCAACAAGATCACGATAATAGTGCTGTCATACCGGATATACAAATCCTGAGGACAAAGAAGTGGTAGGGTGTTGTGGCTCCTGAATCCTGCTAACTCACAGAGTAAACCAAAGGGATTTCAGTGTCTAATTCTCTTTGCTTCCCCTACCTACAATGGCTTTAAAGGAGAAGAGACAGGATGAATGAGCTGAAGTAGCTCCTGGTTAACAAAATTACTGCAAAGTTGTATAGGCTGCCATCATCTTTTGCAGACAAGTATGCCCATAGCCAGAATTTTCCTCCAGCCAACAGCTACCCTATTACCTTAGAACCCTTGGATGCACCACCTGGGAAGTCCTTTTCCTGAACTCTGGCAGGACCAATGTCCGATGGGCCCACAGCACGCAAGGAGCAGCAGTTAGGAGAAGGCCACCTTCATGCTACCCTGCAGACTTGCTCCAAGTGCCACTTGGCAGAACCGTAGCATGCAATCCTCAAGGTTTATAGTAAAAGGCAGAAAGGTTTCCAGCTCCTTTTTGACTCATATAGCATGACTTTCAAGTCTTTAAGGTCAAAACATACCAATCACATCTTATCCAATTGCATTTTCTCTCTGGAAAGAGTAAATGCAGCCTCTGTGAAGTCTAGCATACTGTACATAGACAATGAGAGGTTCCTGTAAAGGCTCACTGAACCGTATTTAATGGGTGTTCACCCTGGGGATGATAACTAGTCACTGTACTTGTGAGACGTGCAAAATGTCAGCAGAATATAGAGAAGTGCTGTGTTCAGGAAGCACGTGATGTGACTAATAGAGTATGACAAGGGGTGTGGTTATCATGAGATATTTACCTCCCTTCAGTGCCTTCATGAGACGTGAGAAAATAAGTATCTCCCTCCTCTCCCTGCCTCTCAGGAACATGTTTATTCACTTAGAACCAAACTTCCAAAATTTATCATACTGCTCTTATTAAAAGCCCTTTTGAATCAGTTTCTCAGGAAGGAAGTTTATTACAAGATTCTAAATTCCTGTTCCAACTGAGTAATGCTGGACACAGAATTCAGTTTACTTCACAGCAAATAGTTTATGGAAAAGCTAAGTTCTTGACCAAAACAATGTATTTCTAGCAAAGGTAAGAGAAAAAGAACATGCTGCTCTGAAGAAAATAGAGATCAAAGAAAGAATGGGGAAATCAGGGAGAAGAGCACTGGAGGGGTGTTAGAGCAAGGGCATGAAAGGTAAGTGTTGGAATTTTAATCAAAAGATGTAACAGTAGTAAATGAGAGAGCAAGGTAGAGAGAGAGAGTAGAACAAAATGGAGTTTCAGGATGGAAGAAAGAGAGCCCAGAGCCTGGGAAAGGACGTGCTACTGTTAGAGGATTGAGGTGTAAATTCAGTTTAAAAAAAGGGAAAATTACTTAAAGGAAATGGTAATGGAAATTAACAAACTGGGCCTGACAAGAAAAAGAAGGGCAAGAGGAAAGAAGCAGAAAAAAAGATAATAAACATTAGGAAGAAAAAAGGAATGAGAAGTAGATAAAATGTTTTACCCATTACTTTTTTTTTCAGTCTTGTTTGTCTCCCAGAATATCTCATGGTGAAATAAATGGAATTTTATTTCCCAAGGAAAACAGCCATTTAAAATAGAAAGAGTGTTGTGTTCATAACCCAAATTTTACCCTTCAACTCCAACCTCCAATCCATGCATGACCCTTCATTTCCACTAAATATTCACCATGCAGACTCTGGTCTAGATAGATTTACACCTGTAGGCATCTCAAGCCACAAAACACAGCTGAACTCCTCACAACGATAAAGCCAGCAAATAAAGTCAGTCATTCATTCATTCATTCATTCATTCAGTCATAGATTTTCCTGTAGATTTTGCATAATGTTTCTACAGAACTGAATATCAGGTTTGTTTGGGGTTTTTTCCTTTTTTACTCATTGCAACATCAGGAGACACAATGTGTGACAAAACCAGGAAGCAGTTGGTGGTAACAGACAACTCTATCTGCATCTCTCTCCCCCTCACACCTCATGACAGAACAATTCTCATCACTATCAAGAGCACCCATATTTTCATATCCCTGTTAAAAAAACCCAGATGCATACCCAACAGTTACTGAATACACAGATGCAAGAGCCAAAGAGCTGGGCTTCAGGACCTCAAGCTCCTGAACGTGAGAACCAGCTGCAAGATTAAAACATATAAATTGTGCTGAGGCAAGTAACTGTGACTTCAGAACTCTGAAAATTGTTGCCTTCTTCAGGTTAGAGACTGTACTTGTGGGGGAGAGCGTGGAAAGTTCCAGATCAATGGAAGACCCTGGCAAGCAGGCAGGCAGGCAGCTTCCCAGTTACAAAGACAGAGCCTATCCCTGTTTTCTTCCTGCAGAAGAACAGACCAGGCTTTGGGGATGTCTCTGCTTAGCTGTAGCAAGAACATCCCTTAACAACAAGATATGTATTTTGAGCAGTGCTTAGGTCTAATTAAGGTAAAAGGGCTAGTTTTGTATCAGAATATTGTGCTAAAATCTGTACCAGCAAGACTGCTTACAGGCAGTAGCATCCCAGCACTTTTTTCCATACAATATTAGCAAACCACTCTAGGAAAGTCTGAATAACTGCAGACTGAGGCTACTCCCCATATGAATAATTTCTTGAAATAAAGACTGGTCTGTCTTCACTGGAGCAGAAACCAGATAGGAACAATCATAGAGCCGTATCCATCACAGGAGATTAACTACTAGTGTGAGGCATTATGAGATTTCTGAATGTTCCTCAGTCTGGGACCAGACTGGAGCCATGGCAGAGAATAGAGGCTGATACGTGGAAATCAGATGATCAAGAGCCATGAGCAAACACGTGCTAAACATTTAAGAGACATCCACATTTATGCTGAAAGCATAAAGAACTTAACTTGCAACAGCAAAGTAAAAAAATGAAAGATGCACCTTTTAAAAAACAATCAAATGAGAAATCTTTCTCTGTTTTTTCTTTTATTAAATACCTACATACAACAAGACATTTTCATTAAATTTTTTCTTGAGAACTGTACTAAAGCACTCAGAAATAAATAATGAAAACACTGGTTGTTAAGGAGAATTAATGCAATAGCAGAACCAAATGGTTTCGTGATAGAAACCCTTATTACAGCACTACCCTGCACAACACTAATTGATTCCATATTCAGCTATCCAAATAAAATATGATAATATTGTGTTATCTGAAACTTTCACTGGCTCAATAGACTCCTTAGACAGGGCCTAGTTACCTGGTTAGATTGTAATCCTTCAATAAAGAATGGCAAGGCAGAGCTATGTATGTGTGTAGACACTCATAGATTGAGAAATTTTTTATGGGATGGGACCTGAGTGCCTATTTAATGATTGTGATGTGTGCTCAGCTTGAAATACAGTTTTTTTAAACTCTTCTTTAACCAAGCAGTTCAATTATCAGGAAATGAAATGCTCTGGTAATGAGGTGACACACAAGCTTCCTATCATATTTGCTCACTACATGTATAATGACATGGAGCTCTACAAGCAGCGCAAAAGGTGGAGTTTGGCTTCCTGTGGTGCAGATGCTCCTGACTGGAGTTTATTGTGTCTAATATTTGCCTTCAAATTTTGCCCTGAGTACTCATCAGATCTTCCACATAGATGGATTCTTTGGTGTAGAATACTGTTAAACTCATTGCAATCTTTTCTCCTGAAGGGGTATCAACAAGACTTACTTGGACTCTAATAATCTTAAAAGTTCTACGCTTCTCCATTCAAAGTGGCTAGCCAGTTCAAAATCTACTGAGTATTCTCATGTTAGAAAACTAGGCTAATTCTACTAAAAAAAAAAAAATTGTCAAACTAAGTTGTTAATTCCTGAAGGGATTGCTGTCTATAGATTCTAAGACTAGTAGAGAGAGCTATTTCCTTACACATGATGTATTGTAGAGCTGGGGCCCTGGTAATCCATATTATCTACACTCCCATCTAAATAACCCAGTCCTCTTGAGAGGATTGGAAAAGTTTTGTAAAGAGAACCTAATTTTCAACAGGATCAGGATGACTTCTACTGGCCATCATGAAACAAGGCATCACGTATCTTTTTTTAAAAAACATTGCCAAAAAACATTAGGCATGGATCGAAATGAAAGTTATGTATCTTTTCCACAGATTAGAGTTGATAGAGAAGTGAAACAGAATGGAGAGAGAGAGAGCAAGAGAGCATGTGATGTGTGGTTTCAAATAGACACTAAGGGTGTACTCAGCTGCACTGAAGCTGCCAGGAATTTCTGACCCTATGTATCTCCAGTTCCTGGAAAGTCCCACCAACAAACAGCAAGAACACATTCCCTCTGATAAGAGTCTGTAATTTAGCAAATATTTCTCTGTGTGTCCAACAGTTTCTGCTGTTTGTTTAATGATGTTATAGGATACTTGGCTCTACACCCGAATTGGGGCAAGGTGAGCAGGCTCATTGCCCCAGTACAAATGTGCTCTCATTGCATCACATACCCCACAGTTTCTCTGAGTTGAGATCCTGCTGAAGCTGCCGAAGCACATGGAGGGGCTGTTAGCAGTGCTGGGGGCAAAGGTTGAAGATATCTTTCACAATATCACCGGTTTGTTCATTGAGACTAATGTAGGAAAAAGGCTGCTACTTAGGGTACCTTTTGTAACAGCTTCGCTTGTTAAAGTGTTCATTAGGACAGTACTCTGAACTTCAGTACCATGGTGGGAAGCTCTGGAAGGAATCCACCATAATGAAGACTGAAACAAATACTCAAAACTGAGTATTTTTTTTCTTCATCAGAAAAAGCTTTTGACTAAGTGAACAAACTAGATATATCTTTTGATGTCAAAAGGTCTTGAGAAATAGATTGGCTTTGTAGAGGCTCTTTCTCACATATAGTACAGCAAAGTCTGCCTGCACACCCAGTTGGAATAGCAGTAGACTATTAACAGGGTGAGGAGGTATTTACACAATTTGAGACACTATAATCTCTACAGTCAGTGAAACAGTTCACTAACACAGATAACAAACTATATATCTATTAATTCAACATTTTTTAAGAAATGCTCTTCCATGCATGCCTTTTTCTTAGCTAGGTAAAGATGCAAGAAGCAGAAGCCTTAGGTAAGGTCATACATATATATAAACAGGCTAAATTCCCACCGTAAAGTCACAGCCATGATTCTCATTTAAGTTATGTGGTTCCATGCATACCTTAAAACTTTGGCTAAGTTCGTGTAAAAATATTACATTTCTTCAGGCTGAATTGTGCAGAGAAAAACAGCTTCAATCAATACTTACATTGCTTTGATTGGGTCAATAAAACAAAGGGTTGATTGATCCACCTTCCCTTTACTCATGTAAAAATGAATGAAATTAAGAACATCCCTTAAAATAAGTGAGATCTGGTCACTCTATTCACCTCAAGCCTTGATATCTCTCATTTCTGGACTAGAATCACTGAATCATTTAGGTTGGAAAAGACCTCCAAGCTTTGACTTTGACCTTGTCAACTAAAACATAGCAGTAAGTGCCACATCCAGTTGTTTCTTGAACACCTCCAGGGATGGTGACTCCACCACCTCCTTGGACAGCCCATCCCAAAGTCTGACCACCCTTTCAGTGAAGAAGTTCTTCCTGATGTCCAACCTGAACCTCCCCTGGCACAGCTTGAGGCGTTTTCCTCTTGTCCTGTCACTTCCTGGGAGAAGAGATTGATCCCTGCCTGGTTACACCCTCCTTTCAGGTGGTTGTGGAGAGTGATAAGGTCACCTCCCGAGCCTCCTTCTCTCCACGCTGAACACACACAGCTCCCTCAGCCTCTCCTCACAGAACATGTGCTCCAGAGCCTTCACCAGCTTTGTTGCCCTTCTCTGGACTCACTCCAACAACTCAAAGAATAAATTAGTCCAGTCTGAAGAGGCCAGATGGAAGGTATTCCCCCATAATTGTATCTCTGCTTCTCCTTCACGGACTTTTCTCTGTCTTATTTGGGTCATTCCTTTCTGGCTGGATTTCTTTGACAAAATCTCTGATGTAATAATGCACAGTCAGTCAAGAGAACATCATAACATTACCATGAAGAGCATGTGATCTTTACGAAAGAACACACCAAAACTCTCCTTTTTCACTGTTCAAAATGATCACCATTTCATCTTTAAAATTCTCACCCTTTTCCTTAGGTTAGATAAGGTGTAATTCACTTGATTATAAAATATCAAGACTGAAAGGTAAATTACACTGGTCCACTATACTTTCCTAGTACAGTAATAATTCCAAATTATTTTAAAACTCATTTTCTGCAACAGCTATAATGCAAACACCCTATAAACATAAGGAAGATTAACATTCAAAATGACATTAAGTCATAAAAAAGAAATACCAAATGATGCAAAACTAATCCAACTTTGCTACAAATTTAGGAGTATAGAGAAAATTTGCCCAAACCCTTGAGGTCCAGCTTTCCTTTTAACCCTAAAACTTATGTATGACCCTGCATTATAGTAGAAGTAACAAAGTGAGGGAGGGATGGGTGCACATTTTGGACTCAGAAATCACCTAACGGTTTGGGTATTTCTACAATTTTTCCACTTATTTGTCATCCCCGGTTCCCTCGGTGGAGAGCATTTGAGGTCAGTCATGACCCATGATTGAATAAACACCATTCCTGTCAGCTATTTTGCCCAGGTTAATGTTTGGCATCAGAATGAGTCTCATTCTAAGCTGTTTATCACAATGACTGCGATAACATTTCTTTGGCAGTACCTATGGGTTATCATTTGCTTTTCCAATGCACACAATAGTCTGCATACAGTTTGTTGAAGGGAAGGCATGTGGGTTCCGTTTTAAAATTCAACAGCTTTGCTTTAGCAAAAAGTAATAAAAAGTTCAGTGTGAGTAATGAGCACAAGTAGGTCTGAGTCTATCTGTTTATCTAATTGTGCACAAACAAATTTCTCTTTCAAATACTGCATGCACTGTAATCAAACCAGTCCACAAATAAATCAGTGTTGTCCTTGATTATTTTTGTCCTCCTTGCTGCCAGATACGTGCCCTTCACAGGGACCTGGGATTGATATGGCCACTGATTTCAGTGGGGCCCAGATTTCAATTTTCATCTTCTCTAGTCCAAAGAAAAGAGCTGCGAGTGTCTTCAGGGGCCCAGGTACTCACAGAGAAATTCAAAACACTTAAAGACACCGTGGCAGTACATAGGGTTGTCAAAGTAGCAAAGACTCTTCCATATTGATTAGTTCCATGTTTAATATATACATACACTTGCAGTGTTTGCAAATAACCTTTTTTGTATGAAAACAGCACTGGCTTAGTCAAAGCCAGATCAAAGAGGCACGCATGATTCACATCCACTAAATAAACACTGATGCCTGATGGCAGTAATACAGCTATTTATATTCATTGCTTGATTTAACCAGTGGCATTCCTTTAATATGATAATAAGCAGAGACTGTTTGCTATGAAAAAACAACAGGAGACTTGAGTGCTAAACTAGCTCTTAACACCAAATGAAAGTGATATTGGTGGGCAAGTTGAGATTTGCTAATTAACTTCCCCTACAGACAAAATCAGAAGTTTAATTTCAGATTATGCTCTGGAATTTCGTAAGAACAAATAAGCAGACAACTTCAGTGGGAGTTAAGCACTTAAATACATTGGAGGGTCTGTAACCAGGTCCCATCAGTGACCTCTGTGTTTCACTGGAATCACAGTCCTGCAAATCTGTCACTTCATCTCCTTTGTAGCACTTGGTATTAGAAAAATGAGGGCAGAGGACTGTTTTAAATAGCATTATCACCAGTGACTACAGCCCTCACACTCAAAAAAAAAATCACTAAACTGGTCTGAAACCAGCATATTGTTCTCAGGAGCAACAATTAGGTGATGGCAGACAACCGCCTCTGCTGAAAGGGAACCTGAGCTGGCCTTGTGCTACAGACACCTGCGGATGACCTGCACTCAGCCAAAGGGCCTTCCAGATCCTGCTGTTCCACAGCCTCTGCTGGTTACTGTCATTTTGCAGGCAGGTCTGTGCCCCGTGTTCGTCATCCATATTACTTGAGCAAAAGAAGAAAGAATGTATGAGTATGAAAACCCTTTAGAAAGCTGGGAAAGGATACTTTGTTAAAAGGACCATGACCCATCCTGCAAGAGTATGCATGCTTAACCGGTTTGTAGTAATAGCTATCCGATTTACAGTGGTCAGTGGTGCCTTCAAGCAACATGAAATTGGTGGTGAAATCATTAAAACCACATGCACAATGAGATGGTATCAGAGGAATCACAGAATCTTTGAATTTGACCATGAAATTTATAAATACAGCAGATTCTAGTAGAAAACCAAGAACAGAAAATGTCCCAGAATGCAAAATTGGATGGATGTTGCAACCAGAATAGTACGTAAGTATTTTGAGAAAGTCTAGGACTCTATGGATCTCTCTCTTGTTCTTTGGGAACTAACCCAATGTAAATAAAGTGGACAGACTCTTTAAATCTACTAATGTCATCACAGGAAAAAAGGGCATAAATGTAATTTTTTTTAAAAAAAAAGGCAAAACCATTCCATGTAGACAAAGATTCAGAGTTTTTTTGAAGAACACAATTTATCCTTGTTTTCTTTCATTATTCCACTTTAGTAGGAAGAACACTTTCTCCCCTATAAATACCTGAAGATTTGTAAATACTGTTTCCATTTGGGTTATAGAGCAATGTAGTAGATTTGTTTTCATTCAGTTGTTTCAGCAAACTTCTTTTTCAAACTGGAACATCTTACAGCAGAAGCATGTTAGATTTGAAATCTGGGACTTCTTCCTCTACTTTCATACATATTTACCTTTGTCCATAACTTACTATCAGTTGAGCTATTGGTAAAATTTATCTGATTTGGATGGAGGTTGATTTTGGATGGCCACATGTGCCATAAAATAGCAGCAGAATTCTATTTCCTGCATTGCAGACAAGGCTGCCTCTGTTTTAAAGTTGTACTTTGACTTATTTGCTGATTTGCTTGATAAACATAATGGCTTAAAGTCTTGGAGAGAGATAATTACATGTGTCAGAATAACACAGGAACAACAGGGCTGCTAGTACTTCAAAGACAGCTTATACTTCCTTATTAAAGAGCTGCAAGAGAAGTTAATTCATTATTTCTCCAATAATTAATAAAGAAAGTAGCTATTACTGTAACCAGCAATTTTGAAAGAGATTTCAAACCCTTATGTGTCCAACATACTGACAAAAACCAATATTAATTGTAACTTGAAGGAAACACTGATCTCGTAGGAGATTTTTGCTTGATAATTGAGAGGGCTCAAACTAAAATGCTCCTTAAAACTCATATCCTCAGCAACATCTAATGACTCAGACCTGCTTCTTCAGAGGTCAATTTCACACTGTCCCACAATCCCAAACATACAGATGTATCAGGGCACTTGCTGACCACAAAATGTTGCCTTGACTCATAATCATATTATCTCTTGAAATGACACCTTGAAACTACATCTGTTTCTACAGCTGTCACCTGGTTAACATTAGGGAGATCCCCCACTGTCTCAGTCAGCTGCATTCCTCATTCATTAGGAAACCATTACTAGTTTCAGGTAGCTACTTACATCCATTTAGAATCAATCACAGATTCTTTACAAACCCAGTGCTGAGCTGGACTGCAAATTAATTTTAGGGTACTTAACACTTAAAGAATTTTGGAGGTAGGTCATGTAGATTGATTTTATTTAGTTATTCTTCCAATCTGTGAAGAGATTGCATACTGGTTTTTCTCTACAAATGTCTGAAGATTGTTCTCATGGCCTTTATGAAATCATTCAAATTGAAAATTATCTGTAGGCAGTAAATTCCCTTCAGTGTAACTTTGAAAATGCATTGTATTCTCCAGGAACCTGGTTTTACTTTTCTTTTGTAGCATTTCTGTGCTGTTTTCCAATTACTATCTAGTTCTACTTTAAGATGGATGATTATTTTACTGAATATAGTATTCCCACCCTTTCCAACAAACCTCTGTGAAAGTAATCCTAATTTTGTTAATGTAAACTCAAGCTGCCCCCCAATATGGGGAGACTAAGGCTGAACGTTGGCTGCATTGTTTGCTTTGATGGTAATACAGAATTTCTCAGAAGTGAAATGCAAAGCTTTCCATGAATGACGACTGCTTGGGAGTCTGCACCAGGTTCTCTCCGTCTATGAAAAAGTGTTGCATCACAAGTGTTGCTGGTGCAGTTTGATTCCTGTTCTCACAAAAGAAACCTGGAGATCAACTGCTTTAAATTGTTATGACAAAAATAAAAAGCAGAAGCTTGATTTTCCTAGCAACACTCAGCATATCACCCTTGAGTCAGAGAGGAGTACCACCTACAGAGGCTTGAACATTCAGTGTAAACAAAAGTGAATATTTCAAACCTACTTCTTCTTGAAGAAATGTTACACATGGAAATGAACAAAAAAAAGCCATCCATTACAGGCTGCAGCTGTTTGGCATGCTTGGGGAAAACACTTCTCATCTACAGGATGGCAGTCCTAGACTAGTCTCATGGGTATTTCTCATTTTTTATTGCTTAACTTTGTGAAAGGACTTTGTAAAGTCACAGATATGACTGTTCACAATTTACAGCTTAGGAAATTCAGGAATAAGGAAGGTGAGGCAATTAGCCCAAGGTAAATGAATGACAAGAGTTGTGAACAGACTTTCATTATCCCCACTCTTATTTTAGTCACTAATCAGCACAGCCTCCAGTCCTAAAGGAAGAGGGTATTTTGGGGGGAGCAGCCTAGCCCTCCATTACACAGCTGGAGAATACAGAACATGGGTGAGCACCTGATTTCTGTTGTGGCACTCTTCCATCCACCAAAAATGTCCTACAACCCCTGTTTCCTGTCAAGGCAAGTCTCTTGCTATAGATAGCACTGGAGAAAGTCCTAAGGCTACTTGCTGAGGACCCTCCGTACCTCTCCAGTTTTGGTTCTCAATACAAATAGTCCTTCACTCTCCCACAGGCCTGCCTGGGGAAGAGTCTGTCTGGAACAGAGCCAAACCATGGAAATAATGAGGAAAATTTAGACTACATCTCTGAATGCATTACTTAAGAGTGACCTAATTTGTCTGTTCCAAGTGTTCTTATCTCTTTATGGAGAACAGCTATCAGATTATGGAGCTAAAAAAATATATACTTAAAAATCTGTTCTAAGGAAATTAACACTTTTCTTAATGAATTCCCCACATGCACAAGTCTTAGTGTTTTAGAAGTTTATCTGTACCACACAACATACTCAAGAGTAAACAGGCTAGTAATAACTTCTAATAATGGCTCCTGCTATAAATTTGTCTTCTGCAATTTTGTAGCACTGTGTGAAGGCAGGATAAAAAGCCTATGACACATGAATACTGAGGACTCGCTGCACACCTGCACTGGACTGAGAACTCTGGTTTTTAACTCGGCTGCAGCTGTTTCTCTGCTGCATTTTACCTCCCTCCAAGATAAAACACAGAATAGAAATGGTAAGAATTCTTTCAGATGTCACAGGCAAAAACCCAACACTGAAATGCCTTGTGTGTGTGCACCCTCTGAATGGATAATCATCAACACTATGCTGCTCTCGAGATCAAAACAGTTTTCTACCTGTAGGCCAGAAATGGCCATCACTTGGATTCTGCTGGCATCCAAATACAGCAGCCAGATGAGCGTGCGCCTGAAGAGACCCTCCCAGGACAGGGTGGCACTCTCCTGTCAAGGTACTATTTCCATAACACCAAGTTTCTATAACCACAAATTTTCTTCCTGTAAGATACAAGATTTCTTTAGTCTGCCAGACTCAAAACCCGCAGCATTGGAAAGCTTTGAAAACTGAGGGCATATGCTATCTATCAAACAGAACTTGGGACGGGTGCACATTCACAATAGCTATAAACAGCTGCTTCCTAGACAGAATGCTTTGCTTCAACAGTTTTTTCTCAGCATGAACTTGAGCCAAAACCTCAGTGTTCTGCTTTTCAGTAAATTCACACAAGAATGGGATTGTGGTTTAGACATTCCTACCAGTTTCAGAGGCACATAGTAAAGCTGACCAGACAGGCAATTCTGTAGACCGGGGAACTGGCACCTCCCAGCTCTCAGTTCTAGAGTTATGTGGTGATCTGGGGTCATCACTTTCTCAGATTCCTAGTGTGCCATGACAGACATCCAGCTCTTTCACAGTTCCCTTTGATTCACACAAAGCACAGCAAACCAGAGGGCTGTAAACCAAATGCTTCCTGCCTAATTCTTTTTTAGGAAAACTTTTGGCCCACTTATCCAGAGTCTCCTTTAAGAGCTCTGCACCTTCCATTCCAACGCCCCGTGGGATGCACAGTGTTGGGCCTAGAAATAACAAGGAGCAGATGGCAGCCCATTGTCCTTAGCCAGGTGACAGCTCATGCTATTGCTTTTCTTCAGCTTATTGCCAACACAGGGAGGGGAAGGAGGTGACAAAAGGCCCGTTATTGCTCTGTGGAGCCTGTGAGCCAGAACTGAACCTCATTGTGTGCCTCTGATGTCACCATGGCTGGATCGTGCCCCAGGGACTCCAGATAGAAGCTGCAGTGGGGACAGTGAGGGCCTAGCCTTCCAACACGGAGCTGGTCAATGAAACAGAGAAACATGCAAAGCTCTTAAGAGTGGGACCTAGAGGAGCCACGCCAGACAACTTTTTATTTTCTGATTTGCTTTTTCAATTAAATTTGACATTTTTGAGAGCAAGCTTTCTTACAGGCTATTAATCTGTGGCTGGGGGCCAAGGAAGGAAAACACTTCGGTGCAAACTGAACACTGAAAAGCTTTGTCTGCAGTACAGCATACTAAGATAATTCTAGTGAGTTTTGACAAACAGACAGTGGCAGTTCATGCCTGTGTGGCATAAACATGTTCATACAGTACTTTCAGAAGAGGAAAGAGTGACATTTTAATGCCTTTTTTCTTCCTTTCATTTACATTCAAGAGGCATATCATCTAGGGAAAAGTGTGCACTAATTGATATTTGCCACCAGCTGAGCAAAATGGTCATAATCAACCTACAGTGAAAGGCTTGCAACACTTGCAACAGACTGAGAACATCTAACTGGACCTTTGGAAGGAGCTGAATTTTGAATTTTAAGCATATGAAAATCAGATGACATATTCAGAGGATAAAAAAGAGAAGCGCCATGATTTTTATCTGAAGCCTGATTATCTAGCAGCTAGAAGAGATTTGCATTTGAGAACCAGTTCATACCTGCTTACTTGAGATATAATGCTAAAAAATGAAAGAAAGGAAAAAAAAATTATAATGGAGTAAAACTGCCACTTAGTTGTACTGCATATTTTTGAAGCTATCGATTTGATATCTAATCCTTAGGGCCCTTATTCACATGTTACTCAAGAAAACAGTATTTTGTTTCATCAGTGGAATAAAGTAAAACATTGAGCTGCAATTTCTGAAAAGATGCAAGATCTGGATTTGAACATTATGTCTTGGATATATCCCTTAAAACAAATTAAACTAAAGGAAACTAAAACCACATGTGGTGGAAGTTAAACAGGCACCTGTAATCTCAAAATGAACAAGTGTTAAATGAATGCTTCCTCTAGAAGTTTTGGAAGCTGTTTTTTCTATCGCATGTCTCTCATATGCAAGAAGAAACCGTGGAAAATATTGCCAGTCAAATAGAAAATGGAAAGTGTTCAGGAGCAGGTGGAGGGAATCTTTGCAAAAATTTTTCACAGTGTGCTAAGGTTTCGACCAGACCCAGGCAGTAATCAAATACAAATTGCTATTAAAACAACTCATCAGTGTGGGAACTGTAGAGCAAAATGAAGGCAAAAAAGTGACTTCACTGGTAAAGATTATATTCCCCCCTCAATGCTGGTCCCTTAATAACAGTTGCTACATCTTTGGATAACAGTGTCTTAATCCTTAGCTTGAGCTGTAATTGCTCATTCTTGCTGGAAGTCATTCATGTGGTGGTGAGGAAGGACTGAAGGACTCCTTTTAGCCAGTTTGTAGAAGGCTTCTGTTCATTTGCTGCTCAGTGAATCATGATTGTATACATTAAGATAATCATGAATGGTTTGTTTAACAAAACAAGAAACAGAGGGGTTTTAAGCATTTAACCACTGCAAGCCATATGCAGAGAGGAACAATTTCAAACCTATAGGCAATCTTTTCTATTCTAAGATTTCAGGCTTTTCTAACTTTTTTTATTTTCTTTTGTTTTGTGAGTTTTCTACCCAGACTCAGGAAGCCAAAGGAGAAAGAAATATGATATAGGGTTGTGTAGGTGTAGCAATTTGAAGATTCAGAATGCTACAATAGTCAGAAAATATACATACACTCTGAATTACTCTGACGTTTGTAATTTTAAGTAATATTTTGCTCAAATATTATATTTAGCAGCATATAGGGAGACTAGGTAAAGCCTCAAAGAGGAATCAACAGCTGCAGTGACTGCTCATCAGCTATAGCTTAGATCATTTTCAGGATGTGAAGAGAACAGTGTCTGCACTCTTTACAGCAGAGTGAACTGACTTAGATGACCACAATCCTCCTGTGAATTGCTTCCGTCAATGTTTATCTGGGCTGATACAAACATTGCCTCCACCTCACTACTCTCCCTTGCACAGCACCCACTGCCAGGCTCCCCACCCCAACCTGCTGCCATATAAAGCAAGCAACAGGAGTTGTGATCAGGACAGGCCCAGAAGAAGGAAAAGGGCAGAAAGGAAGACGAAAGGAGGGGAGAAGCAAAGCAAACCTGAGTTTAAAAGGACCAGCACTACTCTGCTGTGACAGGGGAAGGAGGGAGGCCCAGGTCTGAAGGCAGGAAGAGGTTTTTGGCAGTATAGGCAGCATTTGCAGCACCAGCTGCAAGTATTTCATGGATTGGATTTCACGGAGACATGGCACTGAGTCACTGAAAAAGATAACTACAATAAATGTGCTTAGATGGAGGGCTTTTTCATTAAAAGCTATAGGCATCAACAAAAGCCTCTGATTGCTTGCTTTTTTCTTTAATTGAAAAGTTTCTCACTTTGCTGTAATTCCCAACAGGTTTTCATTGTGTTCATAGGACAATTAGAGGCTCCCTCCTCTGGCTATGTTTAATACCTATATTTATGGGTATTAATATGGGAATTTTGCCATCAAAATCTTTGCAGGAGAGGGACAAAAGAAAAAAGACTGCTTTATAGTATTAAGTGGGGACTTGAAATCCTGCAGAAATTGTATTTTTATGTGAAATTATTCATATTTTTTTCTGTGTCAAATCAATGAGTACATTTTCAGCACCTAATTGAATGTCACAGTTTTAACTCAAAGTGTATCAAGAAGAAAAAGCAAAAGAATTCTCATTCTCTTCACTTTTTTCTTGAAAGATCAAAAACTATAATAAGATAGGCCTGAATTTCACGAAAATTGGGATCCTTACAAGCTAGGAAAATAATTTTGTTTGAACTATATGGCTCTTATGTTCAGTTTTAGAATAACATATTTCTAAGTCCCTTACAACATTAAATACAGGCTTCTGTAATTGGAGCTTGTCTCACTGATACTTCCATGACATTGTGTCCAAATCCTGATTATATTTCATTTAAATTGTTAATAGCTTTTACCACAGATCAGAGTCTTTGCATGTGAGTTTCTGAACCTAGATGAGTCTTAGTGCTCTATCACTCTGAGGTCAGGAAACTACACCAAATTCTGATGGCTAAACTACATAAATTACATTTATAGGACTGAACTGACCCAATTTTACTTTATATTTCAGTTATACAGTGTCTGTCCGAATGCTGTATTCAAATAAGCATGCCTAAAATGGTCACACAAGCAGGCTCAATGTCCCTCACCGCCCTGAGGGCACTAACAAGCCTGACTGTCCCTGCTCAGCTCCTGGGGCTCCCCACACCCCATCCATGGCTCAGAACCCCACGTCAGCCCCTTGGGGCTGCCAGAATCTCCTGATCTCCAGCTCCTCCCAGCCTTGCCAGGCCAGGGTCCTACCGAGCCCAGCTCACATCCCAGCCGGGCCTCTGCCCATCCCCAGGGATGTGCCCAGCGTTCAGGGCTGGGGCAGTGGGACAGGTCCTGGATGCCAATCCCTGCTCTGTCACTCCACCATGGTGAGCCCCCCCACTCCTGGCCCTACAGCACCTTGGCATGTTTATATTATTTTGGGACAACTCAGTTCAAAAAACTGACATTCATTTCACCAGTTATTTGACTGAGTGTTATTGATGTAAATTAAAATCTGCCCTTTTGCAGAAAGAAAGCCTTTGTGATAATTTATGCACCACGCCAACATGTGTGTGTGTATCTATCTTAAAATTGCATTTAAACATATTACTCAATAAATCTTCCCTCATTCATTCCTGAGGTCTTTGAGTAGGGATTGCTTCTTTTTCCTCCTGTGTCTTCACAGGTCCCTCTGGACTGTGCCAAGGGCTGACGTGTTCTAACCCCACCTGGCAGCTGAGCACCATACAGCTGCTCCCCTAGTGGGATAGGGTGAAGAGAATTGGAAGGGTTAAAGTGAAAAAAACTCATGCATTGTCATTAAAAGAAGTTTAATAGTTGAAATAAAATTTTAAAAATAATAATTCAAAATTTTCACAAAAAAGAAAATGATAAAGAGAGAGAAATAAAACCCAAGACAGACAAGTGATGCAAATGAAAACAGCTGCTCACCACCAATCAATGTGCACCCAGGTCCTGAGCAGCAACCTCCAGACAACCTTCTCCCCACAGTTCTATTGCCAAGCATGATGCCATTGGGTATGGAATATCCCTGGGGTCAGTTGAGGTCAGCTGTCTCAGCTGCATCCCCTCACAACCTTTTGTGCATCCCCACCCTCCTCACTGCTGGGTGGTATGAGAAGCAGAAAAGGCCTTGACTCTGTGTAAGCACTGTTTAGCAGTAACAAAAACATCCCTGAAGTACCAGCACCGGTTCCAGCACAAACCCAAAGCACAGCCCCACACCACTACTGTGAAGAAAATTAACTCAACCTCAACCAAAACCAGCATATGTTCTTAGGTAATGGACGTAAAACAAGAAACCATAGCCTCGAAACTAACTCAGTGCTGATTCTGAGGCTTGCAGAGGGGTGCAAATAACTGGAACTGAGCAGAAAATTTTCTTATCCTGGGAAAATTTTGCCGTTTCATAGTCTTCAAAGTCCCAAACTGGAGCAAGATGGATTAAGACCAAGTAAAAGCTTTTGTTCCCAAAATGATCAGGTAGCCTTATGACTGTCATGTCTTTCTTCCTCCTGATCTCTCCATCTCAAACAATGACTAACGTGTCAATCTTGCTTTAGCAGTGATTTAAGAAAAAAATCATGCCCTTAATTTTTCTCCTTTGCTTAGTTGGTTTTGCATTCAAAATCAGGTTACGATTACCTGGAAAATCATTTGAATATATAGTGAAATTATATATATATCTATATATATATATCTATATATATCTATATATCTATATATATATATATATCAGAAATCTACCAAGGAAGTCGACTAATTTTTTTTCCATATTGTTTATAGGTTTGTGATTTGGGCCACAATTGATACTAGGCAAAGGACACATCCCCCAACCCCCCCCGCCCTCCCCCC